>JACXGM010037496.1:0-11088 GCA_016801145.1 Umbra pygmaea
ACACACACACACACACACACACACACACACACACACACACACACACACACACACACACACACACATGCGTTTCACAGATTAGCCATAACATTATTACCACCTGTCTAATATTGTATAGGTCCCCCTTTTGCCACCAAAACACAACAAACTGTGATGCAATGTGTTTCTATTAGAACCAGCATTAACCTTTTCAACAATTTAAAGACACACTGCAAAATCTTGTGGAAGCTTCACAGGGAAAGTGGCGGCAGTTATAGCCGCAAAGGGGAGGGCAACTATATTAATGTCCAAATAACTTATATAGGTGTGATGGTCAGTTGTCCACATACTTCTGGCTATAGTGTACATACATTACATCTAAATTCATTATTGGCATCCTGTACATTTCCAACACGGAAGGTCTGGTACAGCATTAATGATTAAAGTGATTCAGCACAATTTACTGTAAATGTGTTTCCACTAAATTAAGTGACAGTCAGTTGATTTTTCAGTACTTTACAAACAATCCCCTGAGTGTTTTTTCTATATTTTTTATGAGATTGGAGAAAACATTCTGCGGAATATTAGACAACTGCCACATACTGTTCCAAAACGTTCTGTATGTATACATGCAAATTCAAACCTCAGGCTGTCGATTGGATTTAAGTCTGAAGACTGAGAGGACCATTGAAAAAGGTGGATTTTGTGGTCATTTTAGATTATAGTTTATTTTAAATAGAGCCTTCCTCTTATTTAGATAGATTTACCAGATTTTTTGCCGTGTGGGGACATACATGCTCCTATTTATACAGTAAAAACCAGTGTACACCAGATTTCACACACATGCCATCTGTAGTCGCTGGGCCGACCTTCATTTGGGCATCAGCTGCTGGAGCGCATTGAACTATGAAGTACCGTGAAGGCAAACCTATGGGGGGATGGTGATGTGTGGAGGGGGAGAGAATCAAGTGGGGGAGGGGCCATTAGTACTGCTGTACATAGTCCTCAGAAGGTGACCAGAAAAAAAAAACATCAACCTTCCAAATATCAACTGTCCTGCTGCTGTCATTATTCTTACCTGTTGTAATCCCTCTTTCTCTCTTTCCCTCCTCTCTTCACTGTTTTTTTAATTCTTTCTGTGAACTCTTGCTGTTTTATTCCAATCTCGCACACATTTACCACCCGCAAAGGTTATAAAGTCATTGTGCCATTAATCATCATACTGATTTTCTTATGTCATTCATCTTTAACGGCCCTGCTAGAGGCTTATTTACTTTCTACTGTGCTAGGTAATCTATGGCTGGTATTATCTCCTGGGTGAAGAGTTGGGGAGAAGCAAGCATCTGAAAGTGGGTTCTCGACACCTTACAGAAAGGCAGGACTCAGCTGGTGAGTTGGGATTAGGGGACAGTAGGGTTTTGGGAAATGTTTGTTTGGCTCAGGGCCTCTGGGCTCCTCGCCGTGGTGGGATCGACCCAACAATGAGGGGCCGGGAAAATGAGTTCAGTTGGACAGATTCCCAAAAATCTGATGTTTTTTCTCATTCTTTTCCATGCTTGCAAATGTGGAAAATGAAAGTGCTACGAAGATACAGTAGTCTGCATGACATTTATTTAGTAACGCGGCTGTTCTTTACATTGAGATGTCTCAGGGAAACAACATTGTGCTAAATGGAGATAAGCAGATTCACTCATCCAAATTGACATGAGTAAGCATTTTTTTCCAAGTAGAATTGGAAAGAGCTTTGTTGCTGAAAGCAGCAAGGTGGGCTGGATTCAAACGCATGCTCAATCCATCATTTTGCCAGGGGCAGAATTAGACCACTGGGCCATACACGCCAGAATCTTTGTCGAGTACCTAGACATGCAGGCCCTTCCACAAACTTTGCATAATCGACAGTACATTTAAATGTAGTATAAACAAAAGCACTGGGGCATCTCTTTATTCACTGTGTCAGTTACCGTGAGACACATTCAACTCAGAAGATTCTCCACTCTACCTTCTCCTTTTCCCACCTTCCCTGTTCATTTCCCATTCACAGGAAAGCCTCGGTCACATTGTTAAGATAATTAACACCTCTCTGGTTGGGAATCTTAACCACGGCTGACAATTCACAGAAGGGCTGAGACCACCTCATTTAATGCATGAAAGAGTGGAGACGAGTGGAGGCGTGTGCCGCCTCGGCTCGTCCGAAGCGATAACGTTTGATCTCCTCCTAGTGGGAATGTGGGAGAGGAGGAGATGAAGTAGGGGAGGAGGAGGCACTTTGATATGAAGCTGTGTAGATTATGCGAGCGCAGCCAATGGTATTGTGTCCAATCGTTGAATGGCCCCTTTTCATCCAGGATGTTTCAGGAGACATTGTTACTTAGGAGAGTTGTAATCACCGTGGTTACACTGACGAGGCCCTTAGTGAAGGGGATAAGGGGTAGGAGTCACTACTGGGGTAGGTGCCCCTGTGTCTTTGTGAACTGATGTCTATGGCTTTGCGCTCTATAGTGATCTCCACAGCCTAGCGCGCTTAGCACACCGCACACTCTGCCTTGAACTCCGTAGCGCGGTCAACCCGCCGCTGGAACGCATAACTGTGCATAGAGAGAGAGGGCGTGCAGGGAGCTAGTCCGGGCCGCTGTTTTTTCTTCCATTGCATCGCTGCCGCCGCTTGTGAGCAGAGATGTTTTGGAAGAGCCACGCTTTATGTGACTCTTGGGACAATGTTTCAGAGGCTGCCCTGTCCAACAACAGTGTTCCAGCCAGCGAGACGGTGCTCCCTCCAAGCCCAAAGAATATGCAGTGCCTAACGGTGAGTACTTGTCCATTCATAAATCTTAGTATTTTGAGTACAAAACAGTATAAATTATGTTGTGTTTGACATCCATGTGATTATTTGGGGCTCTAAGTAATATTTGATTTAGAGTAAATGTACCAATAAATAGTTTTTTATTTTGTTTTTGACTATTCGGTCATGGAGTGAAAATCAAAGCATGCAGAAATCTGGTTGGTGCTTTAAAAAAAAAAAATTCACCTGAACTTCCATTACCTGGCCCCATCCTCCCTCTGCCCGAGTGATGGACTAGCACACTGGAGTGGTGTCATTTAGAATGTCGTATTGTGCCAAATAGTCCAAATAAGGGAGGAAGATTCAGATATTTTCAAATGGAGATAATTTGATGCTGTATATGGATTCTGTCTAAATGTAGGTTATTTGCTGAGTCATCATTTATTTGTTGCAAAAAATAGGATTATTTCCATAACCCCACAATTAACTATTTGCCAAAATAAGATACATTATATAGTTTTTACGCTAATTCCTGAAACGCTTGACTAATGTTGCTATAACTTATGCTAAGTTTATATAATATGTGAGTGAGAAGCCCTTAAGGTCATGGCCCACATGCTGTACATGACATGTCAGTTTTCCACAACGATTTTTAGACAGCTGGCTAGCCCGTGTGCCTTAGGTGGTCACCGGTTTGACCTATGTGGTGGGTTGGCCCTTAACTCCACAGAGCAATTTCATGGATGTCAAGATCTTGCATCCATAACTTAATATATGATTTTGAACATTTAATGATTTGCCCATCCATACCCCTCCGATTTGACTAGGTGTTAGGGGCTACCATTGGCCTAAATCACAAACCCAGGATTGCAGCTTTTACTTAGGTATGGTACTGTATATGAAGTCAGAGCGGAAACATTTGTTAGCTATCAAACATTCATACATGTTGAATTATAAATTGACGTGCACTTGCATAATTGAATTAGCGGATGTTGCTCACACCTGTGCTTTGTGTTTGTCATGTTTATTTGCCATTCCATCATATGCATCACTGAAATGCTACATGTAATTTTCCAAATATAAATCATAATAATATTAGCCAATACTAGTCTTTGATATAAAAACAAATAATTCATAATTCGTTTTTTTTTAGATGACTTGTTTTTCAAAAATAAATCTATTTATGTATATATTCCGGTATGTGTGTATGTATATGTATGTGTTGTTTAAAAATTTGCTTTGGTGTGTTAATTTTATAATGTCAATCAGTTCCCTAACAACATCCACTAATCAATAATGTCAGTGGTGGACTTTCTCCATAATCCCAACTAATAATTATTATAGAAGTAGAATAATCACAAAAACATTTTCAAATGGGACATCATTGTCCTTCCTCAGGCTCTCTTGATCCGCCTTCCCTCCTTGTTCGACTGACAGTCGCTGTTTTTCCTAAGATTGCAGGCAGTGTGCCTGGGGTTTTCTCTCTGTCTCAGAGACAAAGATGGGAAGTAGCAAAGGCCAACAATGGTGTCTGAAATAGGAAGCCATGGCCACGCAGAGTTTATGATTTATCAGCTTTTTGATTCCACTTATTCTGGGTGCGTCCAAATTGGTATCCTCCTGTAAAGGGGCCTAAACCTAGAGTGGAAGCTGGTCAAACAAAGGTTTTACAACTCATAAGTAAACACATATTTCCTTTCAATAACCCTTTGAAAGGAACTAACTCTTTGTTATGTTGCCTGCAGTCCAAATTATTACTACTATAAATTGTGTTAAGTGGAGTCCTTTCACCATAAAACAATTTAGCAATAACAACAGAAAGATGATGTGAGAAACTTCTGTAGTACAACCATGCTTCCTGGTCCTTCTGTAAAAGCACTCTGAAGGTCTTTCTGCTTCATTTTGGCAAACCCTGATTCCTAAAGAGTACATTGATTGGATATGTGTGTGTGTGGGCTAATGTGGTTCACATCAGACTTTGGCAAAATGTGCCTTAACTGGACTGTCACCACGGTACATATTTTGCTCAGGAAACATACTGGCTTATCAAGCACAGACATACTGCCTGGCTACAGGTTGGGGGGGGTGGAAGGTGGTTTCCTGCCATTCTTCTGCGGAGCTCGGTTCCCATAAGTGGATATGCTTGGTTCACAGCATAGTCCAGCCAAGCAGGGTATTGGACACACAATGCTTTAGCTGAGAGCTAATTGACAAACATGCTATCTGCTGCGTGTATAGTATAATTTTACCAAAGGCATGCATACCATCCATGGACTTTGCAGGTTCTGTATCGGACAGAATCTCCCTCAGGTTTGTTGCAACTACCGTCTTCAGGTCTGTTATGATGGTGGGAGTGGGGGGGTCTTGAGACAGGGATTGGGGAACATCAGATTGCATTGTCCAACATTGCAGTTTGTGTAGAGAGATTAGCAGCACAGTTTATGTATCATATTTATATTTGCAGGGCTCTCTTTGGAATGCCAATGCTATTATACTGTAGCGCAATGTCGACAAAGTAGCATTATTTCCTACCAAGGTTAATGGCTAGGATTGGGTAGAGTTGATCCTAGATCTGCACAGGAATCTTTACTCTGGTTTGTATTTAATTGTATTGATTGCTAGTTCCAGACATTATTAACCTGGATGTTATTATTAACCATTGTCGCACAAAGACTGGTAGGATTGTTTTTCACTCGGTCATCAGGGATTTTCATCTGAGCTGGACCGCTGACTTCCTTAATTTTACTGATACAGTCATTAAGTCAACGAGGAATTCAAACTGTATTATGTATACATACTTAAGTGGGAGTGAGCAGATTTATTTTATTTTGAAAGATAACTGAAGGGGAATTAGTGTGTTTACAGTTCAAAAGAGCGGAAGATCTTCTGAAGCCAGTCGACATCCGTGATAGGCATTGAGTAGCGTGTTGAAAACTTGTCCCCAACCTGAATGGCTTTCTTGGCACTATCCCATACAAAGCTGTGGGAATTCATTGGAATTCTAAGGTACCTAAATAATTTCAGAGGAACTGTGCCCACCAAGCAGGTTTGCTCGGCTGTCGTGGACCTGAGTCTACACATCCAGCGTTGAGACGCTTTATTTTCTCTTTCTGTTTGAACTACGGTAGATCCTCTAGATAGAAAACTTGATTGGGATTATCCAAATACTGTCACTGTCTTTACTGTTTATCCAGGCAGTGTTTAGTGCGTAAAAAATGTTCAGAACAGTCCCCATGTTTGCCAAGAAAGGCCTCCCAGTCAGATCTCCCGGCAACAGCAGGCTGTTTCTCTGGCTTCTCTGCTCTTCAGAGTTTTTAATATCTCTTGACTGCTTGAGGCTGTGGCATTAAAGCTTTTGTCCTGGGAAAGCTCCCAGGGAGTACACTTTTTCTTTTTTCCTGTCCCGGTAACAAAGGCATCTGCACGGTTACCGCTCCTCCTGCTGCTGTTTCTAGTGGCTGTACGGTCCAAGTCAATGAAGGATATGAAGTTTGTAAGGTTTCCTTCGGGCCGTTGGATTTTCATGAGAAAATGATTGTAATACTCTGCTGTGATAATGCCATTTTGCTGCAGTCAGCCACCTAAATACCCTTATTAGATTTTGACTGAGAGATTTTGTCCCTGGCTTAGAACATTATAATTTGTAACGTTTTTACAAATTCAAGGCTCATAGTCCTAAAGCATTAAATTATCCTGTTAGATAATAAAGAATATACACTATATAGCCAACAGATTTTGGGCACCCCTACAAATGGTGGAGGAAGGATAATGGTCTGGGGCTGTTTTTCAGGGTTTGGGCTAGGCCCCTTAGTTCGAGTGAAGTGTCATCTTAATGCTACATGATACAAAGACATTTTAGACAATTGGGTGCTTCCACTTTGTGGTAACAGTTTGGGAAGGCCCTTTCCTGTTTCAGCATGACTTTGCCCCTGTGCACAAAGCAGGGTCTGTAATGACATGGTTTGGTGTGGAGGAACTTTAGTGACCTGCACAGTGCCCTGTACTCAACCTTACTGAAAACTTTTTGGATGAATTGAAATGGTGATTGTAACTCAGGCCTTCTCGTTCAACATCAGTGCTTGACCACCTCACTAAAGCTCTTTTGGCTGAATGGGCACACATTGACTCTCTTTGGTCATTAAAATTCCCATGGCATTATCGTAAGAGTAGGGTTGTTATTTCAATCATGGCCAATTCATAAACTCCCACATTTCCTAATTGGCATATGTAACTACTCACCTCTCCACCTGACAGCTGATGTGTGGTGAGTGTTCTGGCGCAATATGGCTGCCGTGCATCACAGAGGTAGATGGGAGTGGCTCTGTATGGAAGTGGGTGTGTGCGTTGACTGTGTGTGACTGTATAAAAGTGGGTGCTACACATTGGTGGTGGGTGAGTTGGGCTTCCCCCTATTACATTGGGAAGCGCTTTGGAGCATTGAAAATTTCTATATAAATCAGATGAATTATCTAAAATCTGGTGGTAAGGCTTCTTATGAGTGGTGGCTGTTATACCTGCAAAAGGGAGGGCAACTCCATATTAATGCATATTAATGATCTTCCATTGAAAATAAGCTAAAGTAGTTTCTTGGCCCTCTCTATTAAAAGCATGAGAAGGTTCAGAATGATGTATCTTTGGATCTTACAGGTGACTATACCTCGAGGCAAAGATGGCTTTGGGTTCACCATCTTCTCAGACTCCCCTGTGCGCGTTCAGGCTGTTGATCCTGGTAAGTTTGAAGTGGTTTTCAGGCCTATTTGTGCTCTTTCACCAACATTGTGGTCAGTGTGTCTCCCTTAACTGGTAGCAGAAATGTCTTAATCCTCAAGGAGTTTAAACAAACCGAACCACTAGTGGTTTGCTATTGCAGCTAAGCAGGGTTGGGCCTTATGTTCCCTGAATAGGAGAGATGTGAAAGAGGGCCAGTAGGGGGCAATCTTCCCGCTGGTCTAAAGATAATTCCTATTCACCCAGGGCATTTGGAGTCTGCCCTGAATAGGGTGCCATGTTTCGGATTGGATTTTAAAAGGGTGTCTGTGGTCACTAAATATCCTGTCACTATTCATAACAGTGGGGGTGTTAACCTTGATCTCATGGACACATTTCCACTTTCGCTTTCACACAATCATATCAACCCAATCTTCCCCAGCTTTCAATTGGCTCATTGAACTCATTCACAAAACCCCATCCACTTGGGTGATACACAGTGGGAATTTTGCACCATAATGCTCATCACACATCAGCTATCAGGTGGAGTTGAGTAGTTATATATGAACACTCATCACACATCAGCTATCAGGTGGAGTTGAGTAGTTATATATGAACACTCACCACACATCAGCTATCAGGTGGAGTTGAGTAGTTATATATGAACACTCACCACACATCAGCTATCAGGTGGAGTTGAGTAGTTATATATGAACACTCACCACACATCAGCTATCAGGGGGAGTTGAGGAGTTATACATGAACACTCACCACACATCTGTTATCAGGGGGAGTTGAGGAGTTATACATGAACACTCACCACACATCTGTTATCAGGTGGAGAGGTGAGTAGTTATTTATGAACACCCACAACACATCAGCTATCAGGTCGAGAGGGGAGTAATTGTATATGAGCACTCACTACTCGTCTGTTATCAGGTAGAGAGGTGAGTAGTTATTTATGCCAGTTATAGTGGCCCATTATTAGGTGGTCATAAAATGAAGCCTGGTTGGGCATGTAGCCATAATACCGGGGTTAACAGCCCTACGTAAGTGCCACAGGACTTTTGGTGACCACAGAGTCAGGACACCCGTTTAACATCCCATCTGAAAAATGTCACCCTACGCAGGACAGATGGTTCCTTCACTGCTGCAGGATTAAGTTTAGTCATTGAGACATCAAGGTAAAAACAGTAGATGTGACATTGACAAAGCATTGAATGACAATTGCTCCAAGGTTGATGTGGATAACAGTATACCCTGGTCTTACACTGTAAAATAAAAAAGATTCATCATACAATTTAATGTCATTGATCAAGCAAAAAAAATGGCATTGATCAATCCAATGACAAACGGTTGTGTTAAAAAAATGATGATGAAAACCTATTCCAATTGGTACAAGATGCTGGCCTTTAAACATAATTATTTTGGTACTCTTTTATAGGAATTCCAAATTAGCTGCAGCCAACGCAAAGCCCTCTCTTCCTGAAATCCACACAAATTAAAGTAAACCCTACATATTATACTATAAAAAGTATGTACACTTTAGAGGTTCTACAATACAAAATAAAAATATACCAAACACTTTTTGTGTGTTTTTTCACAACACCAGTCGAACTAGGTGTTGTATTAATTAACATTTCATTTTGAGGTGTAAGGAGAGGTGGGACGCAAACAAAAAATCAAATTCACACGTGTAGTAAAACAATCTTGCATGTGTGAAATAGGACACATCAGATTTTGTCAGTGGTTTGCATAACAATTCAACCTCTATATATTCAGATTCTTGAATATTAAAGTGAAAAAACAGCATTTCTTTTAAATAACTCAAATGTGCTTGCTGTATAATTATTTATCCCGTTTGTTTAGGCAAGCCCCAGTTAGATCAGGAGTTACATGTAGCTTAATAGGTTGTATAATTATTCATCTGTTTGTTTAGGCAAGCCCCAGTTAGCTCAGGAGTTACATGTACCATAATAGGTTGTATAATTAACAATCCGTTTGTTTAGGCAAGCCCCAGTTAGCTCATGAGTTACATGTAGCTTAATAGGTTGTATAATTATTCATCCCGTTTGTTTAGGCAAGCCCCAGTTAGCTCATAAGTTACATGTAGCTTAATAGGTTGTATAATTATTCATCCGGTTATTTTTGGCAAGCCACAGTTAGCTCAGGAGTTACATGTAGCTTAATAGGTTGTATAATTATTCATCCGATTTGTTTAGGCAAGCCACAGTTAGCTCAGGAGTTACATGTAGCTTAATAGGTTGTATAATTATTCATCCGTTTGTTTAGGCAAGCCCCAGTTAGCTCAGGAGTTACATGTACCTTAATAGGTTGTATAATTATTCATCCGGTTTGTTTAGGCAAGCCCCAGTTAGATCAGGAGTTACTTGTAGCTTAATAGGTTGTATAAATATTCATCCCGTTTGTTTAGGCAAGCCCCAGTTAGCTCAGGAGTTACATGTAGCTTAATAGGTTGTATAATTATTCATCCGTTTGTTTAGGCAAGCCCCAGTTAGCTCAGGAGTTACATGTACCTTAATAGGTTGTATAATTATTCATCCCGTTTGTTTAGGCAAGCCCCAGTTAGCTCAGGAGTTACATGTACCTTAATAGGTTGTATAATTATTCATCCCGTTTGTTTAGGCAAGCCCCAGTTAGCTCAGGAGTTACGTGTAGCTTAATAGGTTGTATAATTATTCATCCCGTTTGTTTAGGCAAGCCCCAGTTAGCTCAGGAGTTACATGTCGCTTAATAGGTTGTATAATTAATTACAAGGACTCAGCTTGTATGATATAAAAGGGACTTTTTTTAGGACCACACCTTCCTCTGCCCCACAGAATTACAAAATATATCAGGTCCCTTTATCAAATATAGTTTTTCCAGCACAGATTCAACTACAAAGACAAGGGCACTTTTTTAAAAGTCCTATCAAGTAAAGCAGGGAATAGTAACAATACCAAATGAGACGTTAAGCATGGTCCATTTAATAATAATGCTGTGGATGATGTATTCAACTAACCAGACACATCACGGATACAGTCTTCCATCCAAACTAAGTTGATGATGTATTCAACTAACCAGACACATCACGGATACAGTCTTCCATCCAAACTAAGTTGATGATGTATTCAACTAACCAGACACATCACGGATACAGTCTTCCATCCAAACTAAGTTGATGATGTATTCAACTAACCAGACACATCACGGATACAGTCTTCCATCCAAACCAAGTTGCAGGACAATAAGGAAAGTGCTAAGGGATGTCACCTTGAAAATTTAACATTTTAAAAACAGCATTTTTGATGATAGCAAACCAAGCAAGGTTAAATCAGTTGGCACTAGTAGTAATTGCAGTAAACTAACAAAATGCAGCAAAAATCAAACAATAACAGACTCAAAGAAGTAAAGCTTTCGTCCTAAATGCAAAAACTTCTATTTGGGATAAATTCAAAACAAGACATTGCTGATTAACTGCTTGTAATACACAAAACAGGGTATTGTGCACTGATGCTGGAAGAAAACACAACGTGCTTGTTTCCAGAGTCCAAACCGGAAAAGCAGTAGTTCCACCTACGTCTTTACACAACTCTAACTCTAACCCCTAACCCATCTTTACA
>JACXGM010037497.1:0-11088 GCA_016801145.1 Umbra pygmaea
GGGTTATGGGAAACGTAGTTCTGAGGAGGCAAGACCAGGGAAGCTGTAGTTCACAGGGAAGAAGAACTGGGGAATGGGAATTGTAGTTCTGAGCAATGTAGAATAGGGAAGTGGCAGTTTCCAGGGAAGGGGAACTGGGGAACATTATAGAACCCACCCCCCAAGGCGCAGCTCCTGAGGCGCCAAACGGTGGACAAGCCACAGGACACCAGGTGGCAGAAGACCCAGGCAGGAGACCGTAGCGGCAGAAACCAGGTCATCGGAGACAAGCAGTCCTGGCCGATGGACGGAGTCTTGGCAGGCCGGAGGACGGAGGCAGCAGCAGTGGACCAGAGGGACGCAGAACTAGGGCAGGAAACGGTACCGGAACAGGGGCAGACACTGGCACGGGAACAGGGGCAGACACTGGCACGGGAACAGGGGCAGACACTGGCACGGGAACAGGGGCAGACACTGCCACGGGAACAGGGGCAGACACTGGCACGAGGACTGGGGCAGGACATGGCACTGAGACAGGAACAGGACATGGCACTGGGACAGGAACAGGACATGGCACTGGGAGATGATCAGGACATGGCACGGGAGATGATCAGGACATGGCACTGGGAGATGATCAGGACATGGCACTGGGAGAGGAGCAGGACATGGCACTGGGAGAGGAGCAGGACATGGCACTGGGAAAGGAGCAGGACATGGCACTGGGAGAGGAGCAGGACATGGCACTGGGAGAGGAGCAGGACATGGCACTGGGAGAGGAGCAGGACATGGCACTGGGAGAGGAGCAGGCATGGGGACTGGTGCAAACAATGGCACAGAAGCAGACCCCAGCTTGGGAACTAGGGCAGGCTCGTGGACAGGGTTAGGTACCAGGAAAGGGTCATGGTCAGGCACGGGCACGGTGACAGGCAAGGGCACGGTGACAGGCAAGGGCTTAGGGAATAGGGCAGTCACCGGGACTGAGTCAGGCACTGGCAAGGGGACAAGGCTCAGGCTCGGGGACTAGGCAAGGCTCAGGCTCGGGGACAAGGCAAGGCTCAGGCTCGGGGACAAGGCAAGGCTCAGGCTCGGGGACAAGGCAAGTCTCGACTGATGGTGGTGTAGAGACCTCTGGATGTAGGGAGCCTTGAGCGGAAACAGCGGCCTCTGGTGGCCGGGAGGCTTGAGCAGAAACAGCGGCCTCTGGTGGCCGATAGGCTTGAGCGAAAATAGCGGCCTCTGGTGGCCGGGAGGCTTGAGCGAAAACAGCGGCCTCTGGTGGCCGGGAGGCTTGAGCGAAAACAGCGGCCTCTGGTGGCCGGGAGGCTTGAGCGAAAACAGCGGCCTCTGGTGGCCGGGAGGCTTGAGCGAAAAGAGCGGCCTCTGGTGAACGGGAGGCTTGAGCAAAAACAGCGGCCTCGGGTGGCCGGGAGGCTTGAGCGAAAACAGCGGCCTCTGGTGACCGGGAGGCTTGAGCGGAAACAGCGGCCTCTGGTGACCGGGAGGCTTGAGCGGAAACAGCGGCCTCTTTTGGCCGTGGAGCGGAAACAGCGGCCTCTTGTGGCCGTGGAGCGGAAACAGCGGCCTCTTGTGGCCGTGGAGCGGAAACAGCGGCCTCTTGTGGCCGTGGAGCGGAAACAGCGGCCTCTTGTGGCCGTGGAGCGGAAACACCGGCCTCTTGTGGCCGTGGAGCGGAAACACCGGCCTCTTGTGGCCGTGGAGTGGAAACACTGGCCTCTTGTGGCCGTGGAGCAGAAACACCGGCCTCTTGTGACCAAGGAACATGGGCGAGCAGGGTCCTGCCAGGACATCGAGAGGCCCCAATTGCTTCCAAACAGGGCATTAGCTGAGGGGATCGGGTGAGCAGCCGCTTCACAAGAAAGATCTCAGCCTCTGTCTGGAGTGACCCATAACCGGCCCTCCATGTGAAGAACTGGCTAACCAAGTCTGGACGGGCACTGATGGCTTGGCCGCATTGGTTTATCCACTCCCGATAGTCCCCATCCACTTCGGGGTCGTTCCTCAATTCCGTGAAGATTAAATCCCTCTGGGAACTGAGGCCGGTGGCCATCTTGGAACTGGGACTGGTAGCCATCTTAGAACTGGGTCTGGTAGCCATCTTAGAACTGGGGCTGGTAGCCATCTTAGAACTGGGGCTGGTAGCCATCTTAGAACTGGGTCTGGTAGTCATCTTAGAACTGGGGCTAGTAGCCTTCTTGGAACTGGGACTGGTAGCCTTCTTGGAAGTGGGACTAGTAGCCTTCCTGGAACTGGGAGTAGTAGCCTTCCTGGAACTGGGACTAGTAGCCTTCTTGGAACTGGGGCTGGTATCCATCTTGGAACTGGGGCTGGTATCCATCTTGGAACTGAGACTAGTAGCCTTCTTGGTACTGGGGCTGGGAGCCACCGTCTTGGAACAGGGACTGGGTGCCCTCTTAGGAGCTTCAAAAGGGGCAGGTGTCTCAAAGACACGATGGGGAAGGATGTAGTCCCCATCCATAGCCTCCCTGACTAAAATGTCCTCATAGGAGGCTTTATAGAGGTCCCATAGAGGATCCTCCTGGGCCCAGCCACCGTACAACAGCTCACTCCCAGCCATATTTAGTACTAGGCGAGGTATTCTGTAATGAACACTCCCACGGATAGAAAAAAGAACACTGTTTATTCTAAACAGGATAAATGGTGATATATGGCAACGGCACAGAATCTTAATCCAAGGCAGACTAATAAGCCAAAATCAGAGCATGGGTCAGGCCAGAATAGCAATACAAGAGATTTGGCAACGGTACAAAGGATAATCCAAGGCAGAATATTCCACAAACAAAGCTAAGGTCAGTCCGGAACAACAATACATGGATATAATGCTCAGTAGGAATGAAAATATACTCACAATACCTCGCAAAGAGGCAATGGTGAGTGTGTGGCTTAAATAGGACTGGGTGAGAGCAGGTGAATGGAATTTGTGTGATTGAGTCGGGGTTATGGGAAACGTAGTTCTGAGGAGGCAAGACCAGGGAAGCTGTAGTTCACAGGGAAGAAGAACTGGGGAATGGGATTTGTAGTTCTGAGCAATGTAGAATAGGGAAGTGGCAGTTTCCAGGGAAGGGGAACTGGGGAACGTTACACCTGCATTCTATCTGAATTTCAGCTAGGGGCGATACGCCTGGTTGCAAAAGAGCTTGGTTTCTGTAATAGTCTATGAGAATGAGAGACATAATATACTTGATTTACTGAGGTTATTATCATTTTCATAATGAGTATATGATCTCAATTATAGATTTAAGCCTTCTGCAATTTCTCATGATGTTCTATTTTCCAAGCAAAGGGGCGTTTAGGGCGTGGCTATGGCATTCGGTTGTACGACAAGACACTCTAAGGAGTTGGTAGTTCAGTTTTTCCAGTAAGTAATGTTACATTTTGTTTTACATTTTGTTTTAATACTGCTTTTCGTTAGCATTTGAATTAATATCAGTTAGCTAGCTAGATTACTCCTCCCTCTTGTCTAAAATCGTCACATCCGCAACCAAGATGTCTGCGCCCTTAATGGCAAATTTGATTACCCAAATCAGATCTTCACAAACAAATGGGTGACGTCACACATGGTTATATCTATATTCAATCTATGGCTGAGACTGTCATGATATATGGGGATTGCTATGTATTGTGGCAGGATATAAATGTCCTTATTGTTTAGTGTGTTTTTTGTGTAATATTATAGTTTGTGATATGGTTTAGCATGCCGATTTCTGGACACTGGGAGCATGGTAGGCACTTGGTTACTCTTTACGCATGAATAGTGCTCTGGGTAAATACCCACACCAGCGCGTGATGAGAAATCAAGATGCTTATTTAGTCCTGGTGTTCCGGATCGTTTGGCGCAAGCTATTGTGACGTCTAATCCTGTTCGTTGTTGGTTGGAGTATGTGAGTGGTGCTCTTGTGTCTGAGAGGAGTTGTGTTGTTAACACTGTAAGTGTACATTGAGCCTTCACCTCATATTGTGTCGTACATAATGTATATTCTCGTGAGTCGTGCCTACATGTATATGGAGTACCGCGTCCGATGCTGCGATAATGCATTGTAGCTTTATATGTTGTTGTGCAGCTACAGGACACGTGTATGTAGCAGCTCTGGCTTAAAGCATGGAAGTACCTCCTCAAGGTGTTCTAAATGAAACCTAAGAACACAACCTCCCTGGATGCCGATCTCCGTCCATACCGACACACACATCGACCAGAGAGGGGAAGTAATGAAGTACAAATACTTTGTTACTGTACTTAAGTAGATTTTTCAGATATTTTTACTTAACTTTACTATTTATTTTTGTGCAGACTTTTTACTTTTACTCCTTACATTTTTAACACGAATATCGGTACTTTCTACTCCTTACATTTTAACAAATTGTCTCGTTACTTTAGTTTCAAACAATTTCAGTTAAGTTACCGTTAATATTTCTCTCGTCATGAATACAGAATTCAATCTAATTGGATGGGAAAATACGTTGGATTTGACGCATCACTACAAGACGACTTGACCGATTCGGTGGCATTCATTCGCGGCAAATCATTGCGGCTTGATCGCGGTAACATTAGCATAGTATTATGTACGGTGACATGATTGAAAATGAAGAAAACGGAGATCCCAGAGATTCGACAAGCAGCAACCTCTCCCTATGTTTTGTTTCACGCTCGCACCTGCCTGTTTACACTTAAATGTTGAATTGGTGCGCGAAGAGTCATTTCTGCGCCAGTGAAATTATATAATTTGCTCGTGGAGGTAAGTTTTTAGCGCTCGCGAGTTTTGACATAAATCTGATGCCATACTGAGGGAGATGTTTGACATAGTAGTCATGAAGAATATCTCCTGGCGAATGTGCTGCAAATTTGAGGTATAAATTTGAACACTATGCGGTCTTTCTCTTCCTGTCCATCCCAGACACACACACACACGCTTTTTCACTCACTTACTGTCCTACACGCAATAACATTATGACACGTTCAACATCACAAATGTGTGTACCGGTATATTTGTCCTATACAAAAATTGCATTATGACACGTTACACTATACAGAAGGTCTGTATACACTAGTTGCTCCCAAGTTCTTTAAGGGGTTCAGGACAAATCTATGCACATCTACAGATTTGAGGGCATACATCACTTGCCGTTTATCTTTTGCTGGATGTCTATTTGCAATTTAATAAATATTTTTTTAATGCAATGTACACTGAATTTATAATTTCTCATACTTTTATAGTACCTTAATTGTAAAAATTGTGATCCTGACATTGCATTTATTATTATTAACACTCCATGTTCAAAGATTTATTAGATGTCATTTCTAATACACTGCTGCCATCCCTTAGTTCTAACTCTAAAAGTATGGAGAACTTGAGCACACACATATGAGCACACACACAGGAATTCCCGGGCCCGGGACACAACTTCCCATTTAGGGCCGCCCGGTAAAAGAAATATGACTGTGCAAAAACAAGATTTCGGACCTCCTCAGGACTGGGCCTGGGACCACAATACCAGTTGTCCCTCCCTGTCAGCGTCCCTGCACACACACACATACATGTAGATTCCTTCAAATGTTAGAGGGAAGATTGAAAAATAGAAACTTTATCTGTGAATTCTCCCAGAATCACAATTTAATTGCTAACTTGCTACTCAGTCAGAATCTTATTAACCTTGAGTCCCAGTCTCTGTCACAATAATCATATATGTAATGTTTAAGGGCTATTGGCAGACATCTAGTTAAAATATAGGCAATGGCACATAAGAGCCTTTTTTACATGTCCATGGAAGTTTCTCAGCTTGTACTCTAGTAACATTTGTGTGGTCCAGGTAGCTTTGCATATAAAATGGTTGTCATTCGCAAGGCTACTTTTACTTTTATACTTCAAGTAAATTGCCAAGCCTGTACTTTGTTACTTTTACTTGAGTAATGAAGTTAAATCAGTACTTCTACTTTTACCAGAGTATTTTTTAACACAAGTATTTGTACTTCTACTTGAGTAGGGGAAGTGAGTACTTTTGCCATCTCTGACATCGACACCTGTTAAGACAGAGACAGTCAGGATTCTGTTACAGAGGCCGACCTATCAAAAGCTTGGTCGTATCGGATCAGGCCTGGACACATTTGGAGACTTTTGACCTAAACCCCTGGTGATTCATCCCTGCCCCTCCCACCTGTAAGGAAAATAAATGTGTAAAAGCAAGGAAATATGTATTTGTCCTAAGTAGTCCACCAGCCACCTTCGAGACAATGTATATGTTAAACATAGGTGGGTTGGTCACACACTGACAATGATGTTTATTCTCTGGCCACAATGGCTGCCTGCTACGCCCTTCACGCAGTACTGAATGTCGAAGATCACAGAAAAGTCCAGAGCTGAGAGGCTCCCAGTGACAATGAGAGCTGACTTCATTAGGAATAAAAATCAGGTTCAGAAACAAACTCACACAATTGGACACAAAATACACCCCGCCACTAGAGATCCACTATGACTAAAGAAACTACAGTATGACGCATGTTTTACAGCCAGCTTTTGATATACAACCTGACACCAGAGTGTCATGAACTCGTATTCATTAATTTATTCGTTTTTGTGTGTATGCGCATGTGCTTGTGTGTTTGTGTGCACATGCTTGTGTGTTTGTGTGCATGTGCATGTGTGTTTTTGTGCATGTGCTTGTGTGTTTGTGTGCATGTGCTTGCTGGTGTCATAACTCGCATGTGTTATAACAGCACTGAGGGAATAGATAAAGACAGCAACATACATCTGTTGTGCCATGACAGCCAGAGATCTGTCTAGAGGATCTGGGCGGTTTCCAGCAGACAAGATGAATGTTGCAGTGGTTCCTCCAGCCCTGGAAACTCAGCAGCCCTAACCAAATACTAACCCCAGCACTAAAGACTCTGCATGATCACTCACTGAAGAGTAAGAGTCAGCACCGGTCACTGGGGTGTCACAAGGTGTCACCGCACAACCTGACAGAGGAAAACCTTATAATGGGATGTCTGTTAGTAAATGACCTTGGTACATTAGCAGAGAAAAATACATCCCTGATCACTGGAGACTACGATTCCCAGTAGGGATACTGAACTCCAGATCTCAAAGCCAGAATGTTTAAAAGATGTGATAAAAGTTAGTATGCACAAGATACATTGTTCCCTTTGGATGATTTTGAATTGAGTGTCTCACATGTAACGGACGAAAAAGTCCTGCCTTGCTGTTTTCTTGGGTTATCTTTATATTTGGGAAAAAGAAAATTTAGAAGTACAAACAAAATGTTGATGTTACTGTATGTTGGCAAAAGGTGGCGCTGTGCTATTGGAAGTCCTTTGAGACAGAAGGATTAAACAGGAAGCCAGTGAGGGCCCGTGACCTTCCTCTTTGACACACTGGGACTGTCAGTTAATTTGGGTTTACAGTTCCACAGCTACAAGCTTTGTTCCTGCTCATCACCTACAGGAAGCACTCCTTTCACATTTCCTCGGGAAATGTACGAGCTCTTCGGCTATATCTGGTCATTTATTACTTGTACTATACATCTTCTGATGTTGGGCTGGTGTTTGAGTGTTGCAAAATGTGTAGTTTCTACTGTAACATGCTGACTTGATTTTTATCAAACAAAATATCCCAGTTGACTTCCTGTAGAGACAAAACAAGGTCAACTGAAGGTACAGCATCTGTGCCTTGTAAAAGAAGATACCGTTGACCTTCTGGGGACATTTTACCATCCTTTTGAAGAAAAACCAACGGGTTTAAGGTTAAAGTTACTATTGGTGTTAAAGTTATGGGTAATGGTTAGTGGGTAGGTCTTTGTGTGTTTGGGGGTTGTGGGTAATGGTAATAAAGTTTGGATTCTCTGTGAGTACAGTCAAATCTAAAATGTGTGTGTGAGTGTTTTTTAATCTGCTGAACCTCTGGTACAGTACGTGACCCTGTGAAGACCTGTCAGTACTGTAGACATGCTGAACCAGGGTCTCCTCCATCACAGAGTGTTTAGTGAGGAACCTTCTGAGTATTCCCAGCTACTCCTTTTCCTTCCTGTTCTCTCTCTGAAAACCCTAAGGACCAAGGGAAGGATTTTCCCCGTGACAACTCTGCTCTGTTTACACTGGCCTCACTTTATGTTCTTCATGCTCACTTAAATGTACACGTGAGTATCCAGTGGGTTAATCCCTTAAGTTTTTACAATGTTTTTGCTTGTCGAAAACAAACATCTTGTAAATAGAAAGGCACATTATCCATAGGCAGTTGCGGCTCGTATCAGTGGGCTAACAGAGCTAGCCCTCCCTATCTATTACAGTAAAGGTGAGCAAATTATTTTTACAAACTTTTAAACAGATTGTATAAAATGTTGCCATGTTTATTTTCATGATTGTGCCATTCTGTTAGGATGTACAATTGAACATGAATCCATGAGAAAAAATATAATGTTTTGCCTGCTAGCTCATGTTTTCTTTAAAAATTGTACATCTATTACCAATTCTCCTGGGGTATGCACAATTGTTTTTACAGCCCAAATGCCATAGCATCAGCATCCATTAATCTTTGTGTTAAGTGAGTGACAGGTTTCGCGGCACACCCCCTTGATTAGCTACTTTTTGGGCTAAATTCATTCAGCCCAGAATACAGTAAATGGGCAGCCCACATGCTGTAGCGTCAACGTCCATTCAGCTTCATGTTATGTGAGTGACAGGTGTCATGGCACACCCCCTTGATTTGCTGATCATTTGGGCTAAATTAATTCAGGCCACTGGCTTAACCAATCAGAGCAGAGGTACAGACCATACATTGCCGGTGCTTGAGGCTATTGTGTGAGAGTGAAAAGAGCAATGGAGTGAGAAAAGTTTGGTTGTTAGCATGAAGAAAGAGGTGTATTATTTGCTTTCTCATCCATTTTCTTTGTTGTCTTTGGAGGAGAAATCAGTTTTACTTTTTTTAAGTATCAGCAGGTGTAGCTAAGAATTTGCTTTTCTATTTTCCATGCTTATTTTATGGAGGAGACACGGCTTGGTCCAAACAAGGACTTGTGGATTTATAACATTTATTCCAAACAATTAGGAAACAATAATGCAGCACAAGTCATATTGGAAGTAATGTAATGCTATCAATGTTGGGAAACGTTTATGTACTATGGGAGAGGACAGGCTGAACACACTGGCTTTGTGCTGTCTATTGAGTGTGACTTCATCCATACTGGTGAATCACTGGACAATGACTTGGTGATTAACATGTTTGCATCCCAGAAAGGACGTCGATGTGAGCTTCTCTTCAAATAAGGCAGGCCCAGGCCTATAGTCCTCTAAAAGACCATCACACACGTTTCCTTTCCCTTTCCTGTCTACATATTGCCTGTCTCTCTTCTATAATGACTGTACATTTTGCTGTGTTTATTGTACCAAATTGTTTTATTTGGGATTTGATGTTTGACACAATGTGTTGCAAAACGATTATAATAAAAACATTTGTAGTATCTATTGGCAGTCGTTAAAGTTGGAACACGTTTTGTAGTGCATCCCTAGGTGGTCCCTTCATATTGTAGCCTTCTGTTCCTTCATGTAGCCTATCATAGGGGCGCAGATGGCCCAGTGGGTAGGGAGTCAGACTTGTAGTCAGAAGGTTGCCAGTTTGATTCCCGACTGAGCCAAATGTTGTTGTGTCCTTGGGCAAGACACTTTACCCGAATTGCTCCCAGGTCATTGCTGTAAATAAGAAATTGTTCTTAGTCAACTTACCTGGTTAAATAAAGGTTAAATTAAAAAAAAAAAAAATTCCATCATTATTGCATATGGCATGTAGTCCAGGCATAGTAAGCCAAGAAGTAAACTAATTGTAAAATATTTTTTTTCAGCATAGATCATTTCTATAAGGTGTCCAGAACAACATACTAAAAGTCCTAAGAAATCCTAGTTGAGGAAATATGTTTAATTCTCATCAATCCAAGATGTGTGCCAATAAGGCCAGACAACATCACCTATCAAAATAAAACTTATACAATAAAAGTATCCATGAAAAGTTAGAATTTTTGTATTACAAGCTTCTTCGAAAAATAAGTGTATTATGCAAATGAGCTATACACTAATCAAATATGCCCAAAATACACCAAATAGGCTTAAAGTTTTCCTTTACTCCTACCACAATAAAACTTTACACAATGAAAGTCTTCATGAAAAGTAAAACATTTTGTATTAGAAGTTTCATATTTAAAATGAATTTAAATATGCAAATGAGCAATGTACGAATCGAATATACTCAATTTGAGCTCAATGCTCAATTCGAGCAATGCTCAATGCTCAATTGAACTTGTTCATCCATCCATCCATCCATTTTCATCCGCTTATCCGTGATCGGGTCGCTAGGGCAGCAGCTCCAGCAGGGGACCCCAAACGTCCTTTTTCCGAGCCACATTAACCAGCTCCGACTGGGGGATCCCGAGGCGTTCCCAGGCCAGGTTGGAGATATAATCTCGCCACCTAGTCCGTGTCTTCCCCGAGGCCTCCTCCCAGCTGGACGTTCCTGGAACACCTCACTAGGGAGGCGCCCAGGGGGCATCCTTACCAGATGCCCAAACCACCTCAACTGGCTCCTTTCAACGCAAAGGAGCAGCGGCTCTACTCTGAGATCCTCACGGATGACTGAGCTTCTCACCCTATCTCTAAGGGAGACGCCCGCCACCCTCCTGACCAAACCCATTTCGCCCGCTTTTACCCTGGATCTCGTTCTTTCGGTCATGACCCAGCCTTCATGACCATAGGTGAGGGTAGGAACAAAAACTACCCGGTAGATTGAGAGCTTTGCCTTCTGGCTCAGCTCTCTTTTCGTCACAACGGTGCAATACAATGAGTGTAGTACCTCCCCCGCTGCGCCGATTCTCCGGCCAATCTCCCGTTCCATTGGTCCCTCACTCGCGAACAAGACCCCAAGGTATTTGAACTCCTTCACTTGGGGTAAGGACTCATTCCCTACCTGGAGTAGGCACTCCATCGGTTTCCTGCTGAGAACCATGGCCTCAGATTTAGAGGTGCTGATCCTCATCCCAGCCGCTTCACACTTGGCTGCGAACCGATCCAGTGAGTGCTGAAGGTCACAGGCCGAT
>JACXGM010037498.1:0-11088 GCA_016801145.1 Umbra pygmaea
GTATCTGTGTTGACATTAGGTGGTTATGACTCCCCTGTCAAGCCTCAGAGGAACTACTGGTACGCACACACATATGCTTGTCCTGTATTCAATGCACTCACTCAGCAAACAATCATACACACAGGAGCATAAATGCACACCCACCCAGGATTGAGACCTTGCTCAGGAACTCTTCATACATCTTCCTCTTCCTAAGAGTGCTGCCCTACAGAGGAGAAAATGAACATAGGTAGGTTAACAATGGCATGGACAACAATCTGACTATAAAAACAACTGTATGATGAACATAGGTAGGTTAACAATGGAATGGACAACAATCTGACTATAATGAACATAGGTAGCTTAACAATGGCATGGACAACAATCTGAATATAAAAATAACAGTATAATGAACATAGGTAGGTTAACAATGGCAAGGACAACAATCTGACTATAATGAACATAGGTAGCTTAACAATGGCATGGACAACAATCTGAATATAAAAATAACAGTATAATGAACATAGGTAGGTTAACAATGGCATGGACAACCATCCGACTATAAAAATAACTGTATAATGAACATAGGTAGGTTAACAATGGCATGGACAACCATCTGACTATAAAAATAACTGTATAATGAACATAGGTAGGTTAACAATGGCATGGACAACCATCTGACTATAAAAATAACTGTATAATGAACATGGGTAGGTTAACAATGGAATGGACAACAATCTGAATATAAAAATAACTGTATGTCTGGTATGCGTGTCTGTGTTTGTCTGATTGTGCCATGTGACCCATCAGTGTAATACAAGTTTATTTCCTATAAACCATGGTTAAGGGCTTAGACACAAAACATAATTTGCAATATATCACAAATGTCTGAAGTGCTATCAGTTATTAACTGCATATCACAGCTTTCAGCCAACCAGAATTCAGGATTCAAACCAACAGGTTTACAATATAACGGTGACCTCTACCAACCCCACCCACAGATCAATTCCCGTTCACACCGCCAAGATGATCAACATGCGCTTTGTGAAACGTCTAGAACAGAGGTCTTCTTCTCGAAGCCAGATCCACTCCACTTTTTCATTACAACCCTCTAATCTGAGCCTTATTTAGACCTGGGACACCAGGTGAGTCCAATTAATGTTGAGGTAGAACAGAAAAACCAGCAGGCTCCGGACCCCGTAGTGTTAGAGTTGAAGACCACTGGTCTAGACCCACACTGCCGTGTTAACTTTTCATCTCACCAGTGCACAAGTGGGGAGAAACACACAGAGAAAAAAGAGAGACAAGAAATAGGGATGACAGAGAAAGATAGAAGTGATAAAGACTGAGGGATAGAAGATTGATAGAGAAAGAGGGCGAGACAGAGAAATAGTGAGAGAGAGCTCGATAGACGGCGTGGCCACAGTCTGCTTCCAGACGCGAATGAGCCTTTAGTTTGCATATGGAAATGATATAGTAAAGACCAAGGGTGTCTTTAGTCTGTGTGATGATGCCTGCTGCTGCTGCTGCCTCTAATTTAATATCATTTCAAATTTTCTCTTAAATGGAAAAAAATGTTCCCAAGCGAAATATGTTCCCCAAGGGTAAACAGCTTGATTAAAGGAACACTGGCTTTCACCATTCACTCCCTCCTGCACGTTTTGGTTTAACAGATCGTATTAGGACAGGAAGTCTTCACAAGGGTAGTAATACTTGACAAAAATGCCCATATTAGGACCATTTTCTGACTTAGTTGTTCTGTTTAGGGCCAAGGTAACAATTAGGTTTAGGGTTACAATTTAGGTTACTTTCAGGTTCAGGCATTGTAGTTGGTTAGGTAACATTGTTTTTTATGTTTTTACGTTGCATGTGCATATGTATCTGTGTCAGTTTCCAGTTCTGCCACCCGTCACACTACCACTGTCCAGACATCCAGAAAGGCAGTCTTGTGAGTCCCATACTTACAGTTCAGACCACAAACCCATTAGGGAAATCAAAGGAACACTATGTCAGGAAAGAGAAATCGATGCGAGGACGTGAACCACCTCCACTCTGACAGACCACACTGAAGCAACACGCCGTAGATTTCGAATGTACAGCCGCATTGTAGGAATGTTCTAGCAATGTTTTCCCAGCATTCTTGCAGGGAACTGCAAAGGGCCAGACATCCAGGCAGGGCTTAGTGGCTTAGCATGCTTACGTTTCCCTGCAGGCTGGCTGATTCACTGTGTTCTGGGGGAGAGCTGGTCTACAGCAGGTTAATGACTGTGTCCCGACATTAAGACAAATCCTCAGTGATCTATTTCCTTCAATATTTCTCTTTGTTCACATTTTCAGGCATTTTTTGACAGGAACGTGGAAGATAGGGCATAGTACCTCAGACACTCTTCTCTCCGTGTCCAGAGTACATGTTGTTAAGCAGTAGGGAGGGGCACATGGCCAAACCAGCAACTTTATTATCTATCCGGTTCCTTCATCTTGGTCCAACATGAAACACATAGGCTTCATCTCCCTCTCCCTTTCTGTATCCATTACAGTTTGTTTATTTGTAACTCTCTGGCTCTTTACAGCTGTGTATGTTCCTGTGTGTGTGTTCAAACAGCACAGAAGAGGTACAACAGGGCAGGCATTGTTTAGGGTGGTGGAAGACAATGGAATATGTGTTTATCCAGAGCTTCGTGAAGTTATCCAGTGGGATTCATGGGGAGGAGGTGTGGCGGAGGAGCGCCTATCATGTTTAACATCCTGAGTTTAACGTACCCCCCTATACTCCCTCTGTCTTCTTCTCCTCCTCCGAGGTCTGGAATGTGAGGTCTGAAGGGACGAGCTCAGGACACGTTTCAGGATTCTACCTGCCAACTATCCTGGCTAACTACAAACAATGACATGAAATATCATGAAATCATATGAGTCCATTTACTATTAGATAGGGAACTGGAATTATTCCTGACAATGTACCAGACTACTCCTCTGTGATAACCTACCAGCTAGAGTTTTACCTGGTCAGATCAAAATGTCAGCACATCCTCAGTGGTGTGGCAGCCGGACATCAGAGATGTATTTGGGAAGGAACGTCCTACTCTGCCTGTACTTGAAGGGAGCACTTGTGCTCGGAGGGCTAAGCTACTGCTGCCGTGCCGAAAACTGACGCTCTTCCTGAGACCCCGTGGCCCCTTACTCTCCTTTTGAAATTGTTTTTGTGGGCATTTTTATTCCCCAGACAGGAGGAAGCAAAATCCAAATAGAAATGTAGGGGGAGAAAGAGAGGAAGGGCACAGACAGTTGACCGAGCCGGGGATCAAACCCCCATCGCCAGGGTGCATGTGTGGACCATAGTGGTGAGCTTAGACCACTACACCAAACTCTGGCACATGGTTCCTTATTCTCTTCCTCCATCACACTCTGCATCATCCCTGTTTCCTCTCTCTCTCCCTCTCTCTTTCCCCTGTTCCCTCCATCGCAACCAGCAGCAGGAGCCAGAGGGAGGGAAGAGAGCGAGAGAGTAAAGCAGAATTCAATTATACGGAGCTGCTCTTAATTATGGCTGTCAATGATTTGTAAAGCTGTTTTTGTCAAGTGTGTGGTATTCTGGCAGCCGAGCAGGCCAAAACAATGAGCGCAGTACGGTGTGGGTTCCTTCTGTACGCTGATGGCCCGTGTCTGGGTCTGGTTAGTGTGGGGCTGTTTGTGGTGGTGGTGGGGGGGCTGTGTGCCTCTCCTGCTGTCTTTCTACCTTCACTTTAACTCTTCAGTGTTCGAGATGCATTTTAAACTCGGCACACTCTTGGGCATTTGGTGCTACACATTCTGTAGGGGACTAACTGAACGAATCAAAGGAAGTATTTTGTGGCAGAACACACACGGAGACACGCACACACACACGTAAACAGACAATGCATGCACACACACACGGACAGACACACAGTTATTCATCTCCAGAAAGCCGGGGGGCCAGAGCACCTTGTGTTTTCAGTTTAAACATTTAGACATTCCTTAACAGATAAGGTCCAGTACAGGACAACGGTGTGTGGGCATTAGTGTCAGCCCTGCTCTCCATGTGTGGCCTTTTACACTGCTCATTCTCTGTTTGTGTCTATGGACAGAGTCTGACAGACAGGTTGTCGCTGTTTTTTTATTGAGTTACTAGCGATGTATCTGGGGAGTATTAAAGAAGATGAAATAAAGTGATCAAATGTGGACTTGGGTAAATTGGTTTAGAAATGTTTTTCTTGTGTTTTGGTTCCAAACATCTGGCAATGTATTATATTGAGCTGTCTTTCTGCGCTCCATGTTCGTCCTGCATGCTGTTGTGTACAACTCAATTGTTTTTAAGCACACTTGAAATGATGAACAACTGTCGAACAGTTTACAGTTCAGCTGGATCACTCTGTGGTAAAGGTGTTGTATTAAGCTACATAAATACTGGCGCTGACTCCGCTCTACACTATAGCCCTGGCGTCTGTGTGTGTGCGTGTATTTGTGCGTGTGTACCATGAGGATACGTCGGTAGCTGTCTCGGTCGATGCCCCACAGCTTCATGTCCGTCTTGGCCTTGACTGTGGCAGCTCGGGGGGTGCCATAAATCAGGGCCAGCTCACCAAAGCTGCCCCCCTCGCCAATACTGGTGACCCACTCTCCATTTACGTAGACCTGGAGAGAGAGAGAGTGAGAGTGAGAGCGAGAGCGAGAGCGAGAGCGAGAGCGAGAGCGAGAGCGAGAGCGAGAGCGAGAGCGAGAGCGAGAGAGAGAGAGAGAGAGAGAGAGAGAGAGAGAGAGAGAGAGAGAGAGAGAGAGAGAGAGAGAGAGAGAGAGAGAGAGAGCGAGAGCGAGAGCGAGAGCGAGAGCGAGAGTGAGAGCGAGAGAGAGACGGGCCTGTCAGACAATACTGCACACAACCACAGCGTTTTAGGTGAATCATCTACTGTTAACTCAATAGTCATTGAGTTAACAGTCATCCCAGTGTTCTGGGGTTAGGGGGACCCAGCTGTGGTCCGCTCACATGAACTCAAGACCTCTCTGTAGCTCTTTGTACTGGGCAGTGAGGTGGCAGAGTGGTCAGCATGAGCCAGGTCTCAGTTACAGACAGGGTGCATGCTAGAGGTTACATGGCTGTGAACACAACACCCTCACCATGACCCATGAACCTCCGTTAGAGGGCCGCTCACAGTGCAGCTAGCACGACTGGACCTTTGTCTCAACCATTGAGCATCCAGCGTTGTCATCGAAAGCTACCATGTAGGAATTCTCACATTGAAAAAAATTATACCTGCTATACTACCCGCATCGCGTCATGTCCAAAGGCAGCGTCCAAGATTCACGAAATGCTTAGGTTCGTTTCTTGATGGCTGACGTGCACGTTCATTCTGGCTTTTGAACGAAAACAATGAGAAATACATCATTTTGACGGGCAGATCGGTTGTATTGACTCATGAATAAAGGTCCAAATGAACCTCACAAACGGCCAATATAAACATTTATATTTTGCAGTAGTTATAGTAATTAAAAATGTGTGGGCTATTAACATTGCATTTGTCAAACGATTTTTTGCGACGTTTTTTGGGAGATGGTGCATGTTGTCGACACCTCAATCTCTATGGTAAAATGTGCACAATGGACAATGAAAAGACTCATAATTGAAGTGGATAAAGATATACTTCTGTTTTCCCCATGTCACTCCCTATATAAACCACCATCTTGAAATGATAGGCTACTGCACTGATCAACATACTAAATATAAATAGGCAGGCAGCTAGCTAGCAAATTAGCTACTGACATTGGTGTCATAGGTTCAGACAATTTATAAATACGATTAAAACATGTATTTCAGTGCTATAGGTGTATGCATCTTTAAAAGAGCTTTATGCTATCCAAACAACACATTCTGTGTGGCAGGTAAAAAGTAAAGTCGACCGGACGGTGATTGCAACGGGACGCGTGTAGTGTATTTAAGCCGTTACGCTCCTCCACCTCCCCTGACTTTCCGCAGCACCTCCAGCTTCACCTTGCCGGTTCCTTCTCCTCTGACCTGTTGGCGTTGTGCCCTCCATCTCCAGCCCCCCCTCGACGTTTCCTGGCTCTCAGATCAGATGTCTGGTCGCTCCTGAGAATTTGATCCACTCTAAGTCAGAGGAAGAGAACCTAAAAGCCTTCTATCCCTCCTATCGCTCTCACCATTGTGTGTGTGCGTGTGTGAGTGTGTGTGAGTGTGTGTGTGAGTTCCCTTTGATTTAGAGCCGACAGAGGCGGAGACATTGTGATGGACTTGCTATTCCTTCCATCTCCCTCTTTCCCTCTGCCACACTCACAGACAACCCAGCAGCGTGGATACTGGAGTGACTAATTAGCTCAAACACAGACACAAACACACAATACAGCTTCACAGAGTCCATTACAGCCCACGGATACAGTTTCACCTGTTGACACAGCATCCACTGGCTGACTTCAGTGTAACACTTAGAGGCAGACAGACAGAGATCTAGATCTGAGAGGGAGGCAGGCATTTAGATCCACCGATCTCCGCCATTGTTTGTTTATCTATCTGATGAGTGGTGAATGGACAGGATTGTTCCACGGACATTATCTTCATGGAGAGCTCAATGAGCTCAGGTGGATGATCCCCTAATGATCCCAAGGTCTGTGGCTTCAGCTCTTTAGCAGCTCAAAGTCCTGAGAAGGGTAAGGGTAGGTGTGTGCAGGTCAGGGCTGGGCTGTCCCCCGGGCTAGGTGGTTATGGTCATTAAACGTTTTCAACACATTTTCATTAACACAATCAGACAGTGTTTTAGGAACATGGCCAAAGGTATGAAGACCACTCTACTACGGTAAGTATTTAGCTCAGGCGATTTAGCTACACTCATTGTTCATAAGTGCCTAAAATGCAGCACAGTCATGAAATCTTCATAGACCATTGGCATACAATACAATGGGTCATACTGAAGACCTCAGTGACTTTAAACGTGGCACTGTCATAGGATGCCAACATTACCACAAGTCAGTGTAAAAAAGGCTGGACTCTGAAGTACTGGAAATGTGTCTTCTGGAGTGACAAGTCACAATTCTGGCAGGCTGATGGACAAATCTAATCATGACAGATGCCAGGAAAATGCCATCTACCAGAATACATCATGCCTACTATAAAGTTTGGTGGAGGATGGATAATGGTCTGGGGCTGTTTTTCAGTGTTTGGGGTAGGCCGCTATGTCCAGTGAATGCTACATGGTACACAGATATTTTAGACAACTGGGTGTTTCCAACTTGTGGCAATAGTTTGGGAAAGTTCTTTTCCTGTTCCAGCATGACTGTGCCCTTTTACATAATACGGGGTCGATTAAGACAAGGGTTGACAAATTTGGTGTGGAGGAACTCGACTGGCCTGCACAGAGCATTAACCTCAAAGCAACTTAACACATTTGGGATGAAATGCAACAGTGATTGCAGTTCAGGCCTTGTCTGCATTACTGCCTGCCTTCACAAATGCTCTTTTGGTCAAAGGGGCACAAATTCACACAGAAACACTCCAAAATATTGTGGAAAGACGAGTGGCAGCTGTAATATCCGCAAGCACAGTTTTTCTTACTGAAACATGTTCTGACGGCAGAAAGATTATAAATTGGTTTCAGGAGTTCAGTAACATTTCTGTCTTATGTTTGTGCTTGTGGATTTTCCTCTTCAATTCAGACCACAAGTAGATCTAACTTTAATCCTAACTTAAATAAGACTACACTCAAACTTTAACCTAACCTTAACCAAACCCTAACCTTATCCTGACACTACCCATTAGAATTGCCGCTAATTTGCAGTTAGTTACATTTGGTGAGCAAATTTTATTAAAACACTAAACATTTTAAAATATGTTCAATGCCAGCTTGTGATTTGATATGACAACCTTATGGTTATTAATCAGATGTAACTGTTAGCTTCCTGTAGCCCAGCTTCCTGTAGCCCTCCGATAAATTTTTTATTTGTTGTCCACACTGTTCCTGAACTCCTGCCTTCTCTTCGCCTCCTCTACATTCTGATTGGGTATTTGAATGAACCAATCATAACCTTACTGCCCTCAGCACTTGTTTGAGTAAGCAAAACTGGTATGTGCTATCTGCAAAGGAGGGGTCAATTCGATATTTTTACTAATCTTTATTTATACAGGGAAAAACAAGCTGAGACCAGAGTAACCTTTACATTTGTGCCCTGTGAAACAATTAAACACAATAAAAAATATATAATTGAATACAAAATTATAATAAAAAATACACATTAATATACATAGAGTTCTATGCAAAGGTTTAGACACCCTTGACAATTTCCGTGATTTTCATTTATAAATATTTAGGTGTTTGGATCAGCAATATCATTTTGATCTATTAAATGAAAGTTGAAGGTTGCATGGATTCCACTCAATATCAGCAGATACTTGATAATAATGTAGAGGAATAAGTGTCACGAGTTGGGTGAAGGTGTAACGTAGAGAAGGAGTCCACGGCAGATGGAGGGTGTTCATATTTTAATCAAGGTAGTCCAGGAGGAGAGAAACAGTGGAGTAGTGGTAACAAGGGCAGCGAGGCACAACGGTATGAAAGAGCTAATAGTTCAACACAGGTTGTTACAGAGCGTACGCATTTCTCAAACTGAGTATATCAGGAGGCACAACGAATATAACAGTACTGAACTCTGTACTCTATGCGGTACAGAAGCTTAGGCTAACATTCAAAGAGCATTCCCACATGAAAACCCACTACTTACAAAACCTCTATAACGTGGCTCCTGGTCCGACTAACAATAAACCAAGGTATCCCAACACGACCTAACAGATAATAATGACCGACAGCTCCCTCCAGTTAAGCAGCCCTATTTATACTAAGCGCAACCTAATAGAAACACGACTGAACGTAATCAGTAATTAACTAGATAGACATTATACTGACAACCTGGACTGGACTAGGATTTGCTTAACTGGAGGAGCTGTCAGTCATAAAGCAACATACACATAAAACCCCGAACACAAAACACCATGCACTTGCACTGAATGAAAACAATAAACCACAATCCATATTACATGAGTCCGTATCTCAGTTCAGATCGTCTGTTCACGCCAGCCTCACTGGCTGGGCGTGACAATAAGTCACAAAGTTGAAGTTACGCCAGGGCTGGATATTTCAACAAGACAACGACCCAAAACACTGCTCAAAATCTACTCTGGAATTTATGCGGAGGAACAAGTACATTGTTCTGGAATGGCCATCCCAGTCCCCAGACCTGAATATCATTGAAAATCTGTGGGGTGATTTGAAGTGACTGTCCATGCTCGGCCACCATCAAACCTAACTGAACTGGAGATGTTTTGCAAAGAGGAATGGTTCAACATATTTCACTACTGAAATATTACTGTGTCCTTTAGTTATTTGATAGATCAAAATGAAATTGCTGATCCAAACACTTAATTATTGAAAATAAATGAAAATCAAGGAAATTGTCAGGGGTGCCTAAACATTTGCATACGACTGTATTATTGCCAATGGTTTAGGAATGAGATACCCAAACATTTGATAACGGTGTGTTGGTCAGGTGTCCACATACTTTTGGCCATACAGTGTATCTTTCCTGTTGTTCCCAATAGACTGTTACAATAACCTGTTGAAACATTCTGGGAACAATTAACAGAAAAACTGCATCCTAGGAGGGTTTCTTGTTACATAAGGTAAAAAAATGTTGCACCTTAAAAGAAGCACTGTGTTATCAGCTCCATGAATTGACTGTTTCTATGTTATAATAACACGTGCTGTATCATAAGAAGTGTTCTGGGAACTTTCACATAACCAAGTGTGATTTGCTGGGGCCCAAGGGAGCAACTTTAATATGACATCAGGAATATGAGTGTAAAAAAGAACAAAACAAAACGAGGGCAAAATATAAACAGGGAGATGGAACAAAATAGAAAACACAGGATGGATGGTGAAATCATACCAAAAAAAGGGATGAACTATTGTGCAACTGACTACTTTCAACCTCATCAGTTAAACAAAGAAAAACTGTGGGATTTACACTGTTCATAGCATGGGTAAACAGTCCTGTTTCAACCAACAGTACCTAAGGAACTTGAGTTAGGTCACTAGCCAACAAATGGAAAAAAAAGAAAAACAAGGACCGGGTACACCGACATCTGTCTAATAAACTACCTAAATATTGTACTGTGAAACAATTTGAACAGCACTAGTAAACTTTACTTAGGCCATTTCTTCACAGCCATCTCTCTGGTCTCTTTTCAGCCCAGGGAGAAGAATAACAGGGGGTCAGGGGTCAATGGTGGCATAATGTTTCTTCTTTAGATACATTAAGACTCAGAATAGACTTAATTCCTGACCATCATAGAAAAGAACAACCACATACCTCCAAAACATTCTCTTTCCTGTCCCTCTCCCCATTGTCCTCTCCCTCTCTATCTTCCTCTCCTACACCCCTGTCTTGTCCTATCCATGTCCGCTATGACCCTCTGTCTGGGTCTGACCAGTCTGTCTGATATGCTCAGTGGAGCTCGCCTACCCGGGCCCACAGTCCTCTCTGGTTACCTGCTGTCTACCACCACTCTTTCCCTTCCTTTCTCCTCCACGGTGAACCGATAAGGTCGTTTCCTGTTTGACTTTCTGTGTTTTTCTTAAAATAATTTTATCTCCCCACTTAACGCTATCTCCTTGCCTGTGCTAAGACAAAGATGCGTTGTCTGCCTGTTGTCATTGTGTGGTGTTGGGAGCACGTCAGAGCCCCACACCAGCGTGACGGTATCACAAGCCGAGCAGAACAAGTCTTTGAGGAGGGGGCTGATTGAACACTACCTGCTTTTGTTCTAAAGGTTGCTTGATCTCAAATGATCTGGGTAGATTTGATGAAGGAGGATGATGTTGCACAAGTCTGTTCCCTCATAGACCAGTCAGAAGAAGAGAACAGGTATTTCGCTCATGTCTTTGCAAACTGTCAGGGGTAGTCAAATCAACTTTTATTAACACCCATTGGATCTGAGACATTGACTGAAATTGCCCAGATTAGAGGACTGAATCAGAGTATCACATGCTGTATCAGAGTAGAAGACTGAATCAGAGTATCACATGCTGTATCAGA
>JACXGM010037499.1:0-11094 GCA_016801145.1 Umbra pygmaea
CAAGGGGGTCTATGGGGATGCAAGCAACCCAAAGGCCAATGAGGAATGGGTGGCTTGCTGCCACTGCCAACGGTGGAGTCCTGCGGAGAGCACAATGGACTTATGGATACGATGACTTCCTCTGTCTTGGATGTGTTCACTGAAGTTGTTAAAATGTGGTAAAAGGATGTAGGCTTAATGAAAGTTCCATTAATTGAATTTAGAAGGAAGTTTACAATGTTACAATTTTTGCATTAGTTCCAGAAATTCAATTTTTTTTTAAATCCTTCCAAGTATCAACTAATTGAAGGTCCCGTTGTTGTATTTTGCGCTTCATAATGCGCCACACATTTTCAATGCATGTGTAACCGGTAGATTACGTAGACTGTCACGTTGCAACTTCATGTAAAATTTCAAAACATCTAAACAACTGCATTGATTTCAATCAAACTCGTGACAGCAATAGTGACAAGAATGTTAATAAAAATTCAGCAGAACACATGCAGAATACAGTGGTATGAATGTTTAACACATTTATTTCGGATCAGAGCGACAACTGATTTAACACAAGGCTCCGGGATTTATCTTAGCCTGGCTGTTGTCGCTCTGAATTTTTATTAGCTGCAAAGAATAAATCTCCATGGTTACTTGGCCGGGTTTACTTCTAGCAGCTTTTGTGCAACCAAGTGAAGACTAAATTTATCCAGGATAACTTGAATATCCCGGCTTAATCCCTTGGTTTTGTGCAATACCCCCCTGTATGTAGTCACTTATTACAAATAGTGCAGAAAAAAAAAAGATTGAACGTTCATTTAACAACAAAGTAGTTATACACCAAAAAAACATGTTCAATATCAGTTGATTTAACCACTTTCATATAAAGAATATGCCTAACATAGGTTAATGGAAACAGTTGGCTATATAAAGTTGTATTGCTAACTACATTTAGTCTCTGAATAGAAGACTAATATATATCTTATCCTTAAATACAGCACACTGACATTCACTCACACACACATCAACCAGAGTCCAGGTTGACTATCTTACTCAGACACACACACACACACACACACACTTTGAGATCAGCCCGATTGATATTGGTGTACATCCTGGAAAACCACTCCCATTTGAAACAAAGCGTGCATGAAGCAATCTGTTATAGTTGGTCAGTGTTTCTTAAAACCATTCCTCTTGCGTTACGTACTGCTCACAATACATGCAGACATCTTAGCGCAGGCTTCATGTGACAATTCAAACATCACAGACCAAAAAACATTCCAGTATTTGCTATTGAACTTGGATGGCTCTGGTCAACAGGTAATAATAATAATAATAATAATTCATAATAATTCAATTTATATAGCGCTTTTTTAAAGTACCCAAAGTGTTTTACACAGTGAGGGGAAAAGCCCATCTCATCCACCACCAATGTGTAACACCCACTTGGATGATGCATAGCAGCCATTTTGCACAAGAATGCTCACCACACATCAGCTATTAGTTGAATATCTTTTACTTTATATATCTCGTTTCCAAACATATTTTGGGTAAACACCAAAAAATAGATGTTTGAATGAAATATAACTAAGCATTACAGTGATTACACAAACCGAAAACATCCTATCTTTATATGCAATCCCTTGCCTTCCATTCTCCTTAGGCCATCCAAATCATACTTACTGAACTATTGTGTACACAATTTTGTTATGCAATCAAACAAAAAATATAATTCTGGGCATGGTTTATCCAACTAGGCTACTTAAAAGATGTGTAATTATGTGGCAGAAAGTAACTTCGTTTAATATGGGATCATAATGCTTGACGTTTGGGTACAGGTTTTCAGTGGCATAGATATGCCCGCTTGTCAACTGCAAGTCGACCTTAATTGCTTCGCTATCCAGTCAAATCAGAGGATTTGAACATGATTGGATGAGCGGATAATGTGAAACAGTTTGGTCTGGCACATCAGCTTGTAGTAATGGGTGTTTCGATTACTTTCTGTGACACACATTTATTTTATTCAGGTTACTAAAGAGTTTAGTTCAGTGATTCATTTACCGATTTGTGAACGATTTCTGGCAAGTCTGGGGAACGATTCATTCTAGCAGTGGACTCTTTCAGTGAGTCCTCCCTGCCGCTGAAATCCGTGCAGGAAAACTGCTGTCATAAAACAATGTTAAAACAAGTTTGCCTCTCCACTTTGTTCTCCCCCTCCTCCCAAAATCTGTTATGGTCTGGGTAACATCATAGGCTGTTATTTTAAGAAATTAAATTGGCCAGGGGTTCCACGTAGCATAGTGATCTAAGTTGCTCCATTAAGGGACAGTCTACATCATAATAGTCAGTGGTTCAACCCTGACTATGTGTACTCTGACTTTCCCCGGATGAGGCAGGGAATAATTGGCATAGCGTTGCCTGGGATTTGAGTTAGATAAATCAGATTATCTATCCTACCATGTAACTCTAGCAACTCCTTGTGTTCAGATCGGGTGCTTGTAAATTCAATCGCAGAAGTATAGTTGGTGAACGTAATCATCCTGTGCATGATATGATTAAAGGCTTCCGTGTTGGGTGAACAGTGCAAAAAGTATCGACTGCTTGGACGAGTGTGTGATTGGATGAACCATTTGCACACCCCTCGTCATCCCACATATCTGTACATGGAGTTGTGGAGCTGCAGACAAGGCAGGATTAGAGAGGGAATTGGGAAGTGAGAAAACTCAGGATAAAAAAAGAATAATAAATAATTTGACTTGGTTAACCTACGGACAGCAGCATATTTCTCTATCATTAAAACAACTAAATTATGTAGTTAAAGGTACTGTTTTTAGATCTGTAACAATTGACACTTTGTTTTTATTCATTGCGATAACATTAAACAAATGCAATTGCATAACTCAGAAATGTTGCATTATGCATTACAGCTTTTTAAAATTTTATTCAATAATGCTGTTTCACTTTGGTGCACACTTTCATATACAGTTGTTTTTCATAATAATAGCAGTCCAACATCTCTAATCAGATCAATGACAGTTTATGGTAGAAATCATATTTCGACATGGCAAACAATTTACTAGTAGATGCAGTAGAGTAATAGAAAACCAATAGACCCAACATTCATGACATCCATGCTGCTGATTCAGTGTAATTGAATCAATAATTGAAAGGGGCGTGTTCAAAATAATAGCAGTGTGAAGATCAAGCAGTGAGGTCAATCATTCTGTTAAAAGAACCCGTATTCATAAAAAATCTTAATGCTAAGAGTAGCTCCTAGTGAGAAAATTCTAAGAAAATTCTTAGAAATGTGGGCGATTACTCTTAAAATTTTATAAAAAATCCTAGTAAAGAAAAAAGTAATTCAGAAAGCATCTTAACTCTTAAAAGAGTTCCTAAGGTCAAAATTGGTAGGAGTACAGACAAGCACTTTTAAGAGTCTTAAGAGTTCCTTCAGTAGAGGAAAAAACGGCAGAATTACGAAGAGGGAGAATAAATGTGTTGCAGACAATGGATGACAGTGAGTCAATAAGACGCTATAGATTAGATCGTGCAGGGATCATGTTTGTGACCAATCTTATTAGAGACACGTTAAAATCTCTGACACAGCGCAGAAATGCCATAGTGCCAGAAATGTAAGTAATCACTACATTAAGATGTTTGGCAACTGGGAAAATACAACCATGCAGCAGGGATGATTTGGGATAATTTCCTTTCCACTGGACATTCCCACCTTGCATGCACAAAAAACTGCATTTATGAAAATAGCAGCCTTCCCTGGTGTTGTCGGAGTAATTGATGGAACCCACATCCGAATTATTCAACGTGATCTCTCAGAAATCCGTCATACTACCACGGAAACTTAACTTCTAAATCCGTGGCAGTTTCATGGAATACTTAAAATCACTCTGTTTTTCATTCTTGGACAACCAACCAATCACAGTCTTCAAAAGATTGTGTCATACATAGCAATGGGGTCAGCCCCGCCTCTTCACTAAGTTGACCGTTTTTGTCTTTTCCTTGCTCAGATTTGCTCTTAGATCGGTCTGGAATCGCTCATAAGCTAAGACCCCTAAGTAGAAGTTTTTAAGATAAATTATGAGTTTTCTAAGAGTATCCTTAGAATCTTTATGAATAGGGGCCCAGGTGTCAAACAGATGGCCATTATTCAAGAACAATGGCAGCAAAAATTTTACATGTGTAATGAATAGAACCAGGAACAAAACAAACAGGCTTTTCGTAAGAATATGTATTGTCTAGGCAAACAGTCCGGTACACGCTTCGGGTTCTCAGGATAGGCAGAGGTCGGTACACAAGGAGGGTTGTCGGATCAGGCAGATGTCGGTACACGCTGTAGAATCAGAGGAGGCAAAGGTACAAAAAGGGTAATCCAAATCGGGGTAGACAGTAGGTCAATGCAAAAATCCAGGCCAGTAAATATGATATAATGAGTACTCAGTACGTCTCTTACAAACAATACCTCACAATGGAGGAGACAGACTATCTGGGCTATATAGGGCTCCACACAGGTGTTCAATATTCTGGTGATTGAGAGCGCATCGGTGGGATGCGTTCATGTGCGTCACGTTGGTGAAGAATGCGAGTGTGAGGAGGCGCTGTGGGGGGAATGAAATCATCACTCACGGCGGACCTTACAGAGCACCCCCCTCCACGGGCGGCACCCAACGCCCCAGAGGCGCGGGAAAAAGGACGACCCCGGGGCCGAGGAGCAGGACGATCCGGACGAGCAGCATGGAAATCCCGAATCAAGGCAGGGTCGAGAACGTCCGCAGCCGGCACCCAAGACCGTTCCTCCGGACCATAATGTTCCCACTCCACCAGGTACTGGAGACCACCTCGGCGACACCGAGAGTCGATCAGGGCCGAGACAGCATACGCCGGTTCGCCTCCAACCATCATAGGCGGAGGAGGCTGGGCAGGAACAGGAGGATGGAGAGGACTAAAGAGAACAGGCTTCAGTAGGGACACATGAAACGACGAGGAAATGCGGAAATGGCTGGGTAACTGCAAACGATACGTGACAGGGTTAATCCGACGAGTGATCTTGTATGGACCAATGTACCTCGGCATGAGTTTCCTGCAGGGAAGCCGAAGACTGATGTCACGTGTGGAGAGCCAGACGCGCTGTCCAGGATGGAATAAAGGAGTAGGGCGCCGGCGCCAATCAGCATGCCGCTTCTGTGCCTGCGAGGCCAATCCTCCACAGCGACTACAGGGCTGGGGTCCGTATCCCATGGGAACAGGGGAGGCTGGTATCCTAGAACACATTGGAACGGAGTGATACGAGAGGAGGAGTGAATTTGTGAGTTCCGTGCGTACTCTACCCAAGGCAAGAAACGACTCCAATCGGCAGGTCTCGTGGCGCATCTTTGACGCAGGTATCGGCCGATCTCCTGGTTGAGCCGCTCCGAATGGCCATTGGATTGGGGATGGTAACCCGAGGACAGACTAATGGAGACACCTAGACGCTCCCAAAAAGCCTTCCAGACTCTCGAGGTAAATTGGGGACCACTATCGGAAACGATGTCCTCCGGGAGTCCGAACAGCCGAAACACCTGCTGGAACACACATTCTGCTGATTCCAAAGCGGTAGGGAGGTGAGAAAACGGAATCAATCTACACATTTTTGAGAACCGGTCCACCACGACTAAAATTATGGTGTAGCCCTGGGATGCCGGTAAATCAGTTATGAAATTCATAGCTACGTGTGACCATGGTCTATTGGGTGAGGGCAATGGTAGTAACTCACTAGCAGGTAGGTGTCAGGGAGACTGGGCACAAATAGGGCAAGACAACACATAGTCGGTGACGTCGTCTTTCAAAGACGCCCACCAGTATTTCTTCGACAGGAGTTGTATGGTTTTTGTGATGCCCGGATGTCCTGTACTTAAAGACGTGTGGCACCATAGCAAAAGCTGGGGTCGAATAGAAGCAGGCACAAAAGGTGCGGTTGTTGGGCGCCTCCAGTGGGGCTGAATCGGAAAGATGGGCGTTTGTGATTAGTGAATCAATATCCCACCGAATGGGTCTTACCACACAAGAGGAGGGCAGGATGGTCTCTAGGGGGGTAGTTCTTTCAGATACTTCGAACTGGCGGGAGAGAGCGTCTGCCTTGGTATTCTTAGTGCCTGGGAGGTAAGAAACAGAAAAGTTAAAACGGTTAAAGAACAGGGACCACCTTGCTTGGCGTGAGGTAAGCCGTTTTGCGTTCTGTATGTAGGTAAGGTTGCGATGGTCGTTAAGGACCCTGAAGGGGTGTTGAGCCCCCTCCAGCCAATGACGCCGCTCGTCAAGGGCTAGTTTCATAGCGAGTAATTCCCTGTTGCCCACGTCGTAATTGCGCTCTGCCGAGGATAATTTATTCGAGAAGAAAGCGCAAGGATGATTTTTGGAGGTGGTTGTGTGATACTGGGATAGCACAGCTCCTACTCCGACTTCTGAGGCGTCCACCTCTACTGTGAAAGGGAGGTCGGGGTTCAGTTGCCTCAGGACAGGTGCCTCCGAAAACCGTTTGGTAAGCATGCGGAAAGCCGCCAAAGCAGAGGAACTCCATGGCAGTTTATTCTTTCCATGACTGGTAAGAGCATGCAGGGGAGCTGCCACGGTACTGAAGTTACGAATGAACCTGCGGTAGTAATTAGCAAATCCTAGGAACCGTTGTAGATCCTTTCCTGTTTTGGGAATTGGCCAATTACGCACAGCGTCGATTTTACTAGTATCCATCCGAACCCCTCCAGGCGTAAGAACGAAGCCCAAAAAGGAAACCGTAGTGATATGGAAGGCGCTTTTTTCCAGTTTAACGTACAACTGGTTGTCCTGGAGCCGTTGAAGGACTTGTTTGACGTGTGATATGTGGTCAGCCAGCGTGGGGGAGTAGATAAGTATATCGTCTATGTAGATCACTACGAAGCGGTCTAGCATGTCCTTGAAGATGTCGTACATAAACGAATGGAATTCTGCTGGGGCATTAGTGAGCCCGTAAGGCATGACAAGATATTCGTTGTGACCTCTGTGCGTTATAAAGGCGGTTTTCCACTCGTCCCCTTCACGGATCCGTATGAGGTTGTATGCACTGCGGAGGTCAAGTTTTGTATATATTGAGGCTCGTCCAACTTGTTCGAGAGTGGCGGGGATCAGTGGTAGAGGATAGGTATGTTTAACAGTGACTTCATTTAATGCTCTGTAATCAATACACGGCCTTAATCCTCCATCTTTTTTTCCCACGAAGAAGAAGCTAGAAGCGGCCGAGGACTTGGATGGACGAATTAAACCTTGCCGTAGACTCTCCTCAATGTACGTATTCATGGCCCCCTTTTCGGGTATGGATAATGGATATATTCGGCCCTTAGGATGAGCAGCGTTTGGCATGAGCTCAATGGAACAATCCCAGGGTCGATGAGGGGGCAGAGTGGCCGCTTTGTCCTTGGAAAAGACAGTGCCAAATTGGTGATAGCAGTCTGGCACGGATGTAGTGGTACCCGGGTGACAGTCCTCGACAGATGTGGCAAGGCAAGGTGTAGACAGACAGCAGGTGGAACAGGTTTTGCTCCAGGATAGGAGTTCTCCCTTTTTCCAGGAGATCAAAGGGTCATGCTGTTTCAACCAGGGATGTCCCAGGATCAGTTGTTCCCGCGGAGACGACAGAATCATAAAGGAGATGTTTTCCTTATGTAGAACCCCCACCTGGAGCGTGATTGGACCCGTGTGATGCATAACAAAGCCTGATCCTAGGGGTTGTCCATCCAGGGCATTAATCCTAAGGGGAGATGGTAGAGTGATTAATGGCACTCGTAATCGGTGGGCTAGACGGTGATCAATAAAATTACCCGCAGCCCCTGAATCGATTAAACCCTCAGTGGTTAAACGGACATTCTCTACAGACAGAGTGACAGGTAAACTGAACTGAGAAATAGAGGTATGCAAAGGTGTGGGTGTCTCTACCTGGTTGGCTTGGGACGGGCGTGTAGGACCTCTCCTGCTGGGTCGGATAGGACAGGTGCTTACAGTGTGTTGGCCCTCTCCACAGTATAGACACAGGTTGTCTTGTATGCGTCTCTGGCTTTCCATTGAGGAAAGAGGAGATCTCCCTATTTGCATGGGCTCCGGGTCTGAGAGAGGCCGCGTACCAGTAGGTCGAGGAGAAAACGGCACTGAACGAAAAGGCATGGAGTGACGTTGTTCCGACAGTAAATTGTCTATGGATATGGACATACGGATGTACCGGTGCAGGTCGGTTAGGTCTCCTCTACAGGCTAATTCGGCCTGGAGGTCTTTCGCCAATCCTCGGCGGTGTACGGTAAGGAGTACAGTGTCGCTCCACCCACTGCCTGCTGCCAGGGTACGGAACTCCAAAGCGTAATCCGCAGCTGAGCGTTTTCCCTGCTTGATCTCACACAGACGGTCTCCAATGCTACGTCCTGTAGCTGAGTGATCAAACACTTCTTTGAACAGGTGTAAAAAGGCAGATACAGAGGTTAATTCAGTACTCTCGGAACTCCACAGTGCTGTAGCCCACTCAAGAGCCTTACCGGTTAACAAGGACAGTATGAAATCGACTTTGTGCTTTTCGACTTGGAAGAGTTCAGGGTGGTGGTCAATATACAATGAGCACTGCATAAGAAAACCCTTACATACCACAGGGGATCCATCATATTTCAGAGGCATAGAGACCGGAGGAGAGAGAGCATAAGATGCCTGGGCTCCCGAGGGAGGTGTTTGGACGGTGGACTGCTGGAGTAAACGGCACAGCTCAGCCAGTTGTTCCTCCTGTTTAGTGAGACGGGCGTTCACTTCGGCTGGATCCATCGTCAGGTCTGTATATTCGGTGAGGTATTCTGTAATGAATAGAACCAGGAATAAAACAAACAGGCTTTTCGTAAGAATATGTATTGTCTAGGCAAACAGTCCGGTACACGCTTCGGGTTCTCAGGATAGGCAGAGGTCGGTACACAAGGAGGGTTGTCGGATCAGGCAGAGGTTGGTACACAAGGAGGGTTTTCAGGCAAAGCAGATGTCGGTACACGCTGTAGAATCAGAGGAGGCAAAGGTACAAAAAGGGTAATCCAAATCGGGGTAGTCAGTAGGTCAATGCAAAAATCCAGGCCAGTAAATATGATATAATGAGTGCTCAGTACGTCTCTTACAAACAATACCTCACAATGGAGGAGACAGACTATCTGGGCTATATAGGGCTCCACACAGGTGTTCAATATTCTGGTGATTGAGAGCGCATCGGTGGGATGCATTCATGTGCGTCACGTTGGTGAAGAATGCGAGTGTGAGGAGACGCTGTGGGGGGAATGAAATCATCACTCACAGCGGACCTTACAACATGTTGGTTACAGTGCATTTCTCTCTGAAAATCTGAGTAAAATGGGTCATTCCAGACATTGTTCAGAAGAACAGCATACGCTGATTAAAAAGTTGATTGGAGAGGGGAAAACATACAAAGAAGTGCAGAAAATGATAGGCTGCTCAGCTAAAATTATGTTGAGTGCGTTAAAATAGCAACAAAAACCAGAAAGACGTGGAAGAAAATGGAAAACCACCATTCGAATGGATTGAAGAAAAGCCAAAATGAGCTCCAGGGTGATCAAAGAAGATCTAAAGTTACCTGTGAGTACTATAACAATTAGAAGATGCCTATATGAAGCCAAGTTATCGGCAAGAAGCAAAAAAAGTGATGAAGAGGTTACAATTTGCACAGTTAACACATTGACTTTCCTAAAGACAAATGGCACAACATTTTGTGGAGTGATGAAAGCAAGATTGTTCTCATTGGGTCTAGGAGCTGCAGATTTTGTCAGATGATCCTCACACACTGAATTCAAGCCACAGTACTCTGAAAAGACAGTGAAGAATGGTGGCGCAAGCATCATGACATGGGGATGTTTTTCATACTATGATGTCATGCCTATTTATCTCATACCAGGTATCATCGATCAGTTTGAATAAACCAAAATAGTTCAAGAGGTCATGTTGCCTTATGCCGAAGACGAAATGCCCTTGTGTTCCAACAAGACAACGACCCCAAACATACCAGTAAGCAAGTAGCATCTTGATTCCAGACCAACAAGATTAAAGTTACGGATTGGCCAGCCCAATCCCTGGACCTTAAATTTACACAGTAAATGTTTTGAGTTTGTATAGACAAATGCAGACAATGCAATGTTTTACTTTTTCGTCACTTTCTGTAAAGTAATAACAATTTTTTTAAATTTTTCTTATTGTTCTCAATGCATTTGCATGTATGGAAATAAAACTATTATAAGGATTGTGAGCTTTACTCACTTTTTTGATCACACTGCTATTATTTCAAACACAACTGTACATTAGGCCAATTCTGTGCTGGCATATAATGTTAGATATTGTTTCCCTTACAACAGAGAACTGCTTCTGTCCCGGCATAGTATTATGTCTGAAAATGTACTCTATGGCTTTTCACTTGCCGGCATGAAACCTTCTCTGGAGACAGTTTTGAAACGCCACGGTGCCCGCATTCACCAAGTGTGTAAAGAAATTCTGTGCCGTGTCCGGTATTTTCTGCCCATGATGCCATGATTTACAGTGGTCCAGAAGGGCACAACACAAAAACATTAACAATGCAAACAAAGTTTACAACACAATGACATTACCATGATGGAGTGGTGTGATTCAATTCAACTAAACAAAACCATGACAATGACATGTCTAAACATTACCAAAACAATAGAGGCCATCACTTTTGTAAATGAGACTTCAAGCCTTCTTCAAAGACAATGTGAGGTGTGCGGCTTTCTAACAAATCATAGCACACGTCTATAGTCAGTGGCCCCGAATTGTCTTGGAGCTGATGAAGTGCTGACAATTGCATACAACAGCAACCTGCACAGCTTTATTTTTGCTTACTTTTTGAGAACACTATACTGAGGGCCTGATTTACTAACACAAGTGCAGTTTGCGCTGCGTCTGTTTATGCGAGTTCGGTAATTGCGCACGCTATGCTTCCACATTTAGCGTGGTATTTATCAAACCCGATACCCATTACGCAATCAGCGCATACTCCGCCCTCCATTAGCGCGCCTCTAAAAGCGCAAACAATGGCCCCGTACGCATCTATCA
>JACXGM010037500.1:0-11087 GCA_016801145.1 Umbra pygmaea
GACATTGCATTGACAGGCTGTTGTGATGTTGCTGACACATTGCTTCCAGCAGACATTGCATTGCCTGGCGGTCGTGATGTTGCTGACACATTGTTTCCAGCTGACATTTCATTGCCAGGCAGTCGTGATGTTGCTGACACATTGTTTTCAGCTGACATTGCATTGCCAGGCAGTCGTGATGTTGCTGACACATTACTTGGAACTAATGTTGCATTGTCACGTGGTTTTGATGTTACTGACACATTGCTTCCAGCTGAAATTGCATTGACAGGCAGTCGTGATGTTGCTGACACATTGCTTGTAACTAAGTTTACATAGACAGGTGGTTGTGATGTTGCTGACACATTGCTTCCAGCTGACATTGCATTGACAGGCAGTCGTGATGTTTTTAGCACATAGCTTGGAACTGAATTTGCATTGATAGGCAGTTGTGTTGTTTTTAGCACATTGCTTGGAACTGAATTTGCGTTGACAGGCGGTCTTGATGTTGCTGACACATTGCTTGGAACAAATGTTGCATAGACAGGCAGTTGTGATGTTCCTAACACATTGCTTCCAGCTGACGTTCCATTAACAGGCAGTCGTGATGTTGTTAGCACATTGCTTGGAACTGAAGTTGCATTGACAGGCAGTCGTGATGTTGCTGACACATTGCTTCCAGCTGATATTGCATTGACAGGTGGTTGTAATGTTGATGACACATTTCTTGGAGCTGATGTTTTATTAACAGGTGGTTGTAATGTTAATGGCACATTGCTTGGAACTAAAGTTGCATTAACAGGTGGTTGTAATGTAGATGAAACATATCTTCCAGCTGATATTGCATTGACAGGTGGTTGTAATGTTGATGACACATTTCTTGGAGCTGAATTTGCATTAATAGGTGGTTGTAATGTTAATGACACATTGCTTGGAACTGAAGTTGCATAGACAGGTAGTTGTGATGTTCCTAACACATTGCTTCCAGCTGACGTTCCATTGACAGGCAGTAGTGATGTTGTTAGCACATTGTTTGGAATTGAAGTTGCATTGACAGGCAGTCGTGATGTTGCTGACACATTGCTTCCAGCTGATATTGCATTGACAGGTGGTTGTAATGTTGATGACACATTTCTTGGAGCTGATGTTGCATTAAAAGGTGGTTGTAATGTTGATGACACATTGCTTGGAACTGAAGTTGCATTAAAAGGTGGTTGTAATGTTGATGACACATTGCTTGGAACTGAAGTTGCATTAAAAGGTGGTTGTAATGTTGATGACACATTGCTTGGAACTGAATTTGCATTAAAAGGTGGTTGTAATGTTGATGACACATTGCTTGGAGCTGAATTTTCATTGATAGGCGGTCGTGATGTTGCTGATATATTGCTTGGAACTGTCCAAGTAGTAGGCAGATTGTTGGCTGGAGTCCCATTTGGATCCAGATTATTGCCTGGAGTCCCAGTTAGAGCCAGATTGTTTTCCTGAGTACCATTTGGAGCCAGATTCTTGGCTGGATTCTCCGTTGGAAGCAGATTGTCGGCTGAAGTCCCAGTTGGTGCCAGATTGTTGTAATAAAGTAAAACATCAGTAAGTAGGTAATATTGCAGGTTATGTTATGTCCGTGTTACATAATTTTGACATTGAATTGTGCAGACCTTGAGTAATATCCTGTTTGTATTATTGTAATATGTTAGGGTGCTATTGTGGTGATGAGTTTATGTACCTTGAACCAATTATTGACTCTGGAATTTATAGATCACTGGAATATTGGTCTATAATGGTGGTATATCTATGTTGATATCGTGCCCGTGAATGTTTGCTGTACATACAAAGCATTTGATAATATTATTAAAATGCGAATTTAAGGCAATGGAAGACTGTAATCTATTGGTTCTGTCTGATTCAACATGTTCTATAAACTAAGAAAAACACCACTTTCAGATTTACATTCCCACATAAAATGTTTATGCAAATATATTTTTTTTCCTCTGGACTTGCATTTGTTCTCAGTAAGCATAATCCAACATGAATACTAGGAGGTGTCCATGCAAGTAACTTGAATGTTAAAAATGAATGGGAACTGCATAAGAATCAAACAAGAGTCAAATCAACAGTTTGGAATGTCTGGAAAACAAAGAAACCATCTGGTGTCTGTAGAACTCAACCACAGCCAGGTTGACAAAGGCAAAGATGAGCAGAGAATGTAAGTGACCATAGTTTGAAAGACTTTAATGTTGAAATCAGAACAATTTACTATTCGTAGAAGACGTAGGCAGCAGAATTACCAAGGCTACACTGGGTAAGCTGCAAAAAAGGCAGATTCATCACGTGGCAAACCTTTTTTGATTAAAGCTAAATCTTTCGCTCCCCTGCGTAAACCATACACCACATGGACTACACAGCATGTAAACTCAACATTTTTTCTCTGTTTTACCTGAACCCTATGTGCATACCTTTGTTTCGAATCAGAATTCGAATGTATATGCTCGTGTTGAAGTCTTCCGTGAACTACCTGCAAGGGGCTAATGAGAAGACTGTTCATTTTGCACCCTTGGAGCAAGGTATGGGATCTTTAAGTGACATTTTCAGTTATTCAAGTGAACTCTTTAATGTAAGTGTAAATAATATTTGCAATGTTTTTGGGTTATGAGTTCATCAATATGGTTCAGCAACTGGTGAACTTAATGTGAACATTGGCTTTATTGTAGCCTATTGTATTTGCATTTGAGCATCCAGTTAATATAAACCCATGCACCTTATTTTTAATTTATTTACATGCTCTTATTTTTATAATTTTTCACGGTGCTGGAAAAGCGGCAATAAACATTATTGAACCCGTTTTCAAGGCTGCTCTTCAGTTCGGTTCCAAGGGCTGCTACATAAAAGAATGACAAAGGTTTAGATAAACCTGAAACAAATGATCAGTGAAATCTGAGGTGAAAGTGTCACAATTTACTATTCGTAGAAGACTTAGGCAGCAGAATTAACAAGGCTACACTGCAAGACGCAAACCTCTGTACAGTACAGTTTGAAACAGAGTTTGATGGACAGATAAGATAAAGTTAACTATTTATCAAAGTTTTGGGATGGCAAATGTTTGGAGAAAAAAACAACTTTAATTGAATCACATGATTTAAATCTGATTGAAAAAACAACTTTAATTGAATCACATAATTTAAATCTGATTGAAAAAACAACTTTAATTGAATCACATGATTTAAATCTGATTGAAAAAACAACTTTAATTGAATCACATGATTTAAATCTGATTGAACTACTGGCTGAAAAGGATACTGGATTCAGAAACTTTAATTGAATCACATGATTTAAATCTGATTGAACTACTGGCTAAAAAGGATACTGGATTCAGAAACTTTAATTGAATCACATGATTTAAATCTGATTGAACTACTGGCTGAAAAGGATACTGGATTCAGAAACTTTAATTGAATCACATGATTTAAATCTGATTGAAAAAAACCACTTTAATTGAATCACATGATTTAAATCCGATTGAAAAAACAATTTTAATTGAATCACATCATTTAAATCTGATTGAAAAAACAACTTTAATTGAATCACATCATTTAAATCTGATTGAACTACTGGCTGAAAAGGATACTGAATTCAGAAACTCCTCCAAAAAAGCACAATATTAAATGGCTTCAGTAAAGGCTTGGCAAAGCATCTGCAAGATGATACCAGGAGTTTGATGATGTAAATGAGTGAAAGACCCACTGCGGCAGGAAAGTCTTGTGTGACTAAATACTCGCTTTTATACTTCTTACATTTGCTTTACGTGGAAATGTTCCAATACTTACAGTGCATTTGGAAAGTATTAACACATTTCACCTTTTGTTATGTAACATCCTTTTTACATAATGGATAAATTCATTATTTCCATCAATATTCTACAAACAATTCTCCATAATGACAATGTGAAAAAAGTGTTTGAAATCTTAGCAAATTTATTAAGAATAAAAAAGGTTTTTATTCACAGTCCCTGCTCAATACTTTCTTGAAGCACATTTGGCAGCAATTACAGCCTCAAATATTTTTGAGTATGATGCATAGATTATATAAATCACTGAATGTAACATGTGTGACGTCACCCATTGGTTTGTGAAGATCTGATTTGGGTCATTGAATTTGCTGTTACGGGCACAGACATCTTGGTTGTGGATGCAACGATTTTAGATGAGAGAGAGGAGTAATCTAGCTAGCTAACTGATATTAATTGGGATGCTAACGAAAAACAGAATTAAAACAAAATGTAACATTACTTACCGGAAAAACTGAACTGCAAACTCATTTGAGTGTCTTGTCGTACAACCGAACGCCATAGCCATGCCCTAAATTCCCCTTTGCTTTATCGCCGATATTAAAAACAACAAGACCATATTTCAAAAAATGAACATCATTATGTATTGCAGAAATTGTTAATCTAGCGATTGAGACCATATAACTGTGTTTATAAATGTTTACTGAGGTAATAAATCAAGTGAGAAGTGTCTCTCATTCTCAAACTATTACAGAAATCAAGCTCTTTTGCAACCAGACGTATCGCCCCCTGCTGGAATTCAGATAGAATGCAGGTTTAAGGCACTTCCTCATTTGCATAACTTGCCAAACCGGATGCTCGCCCTGTGGTATGATGCTACAAGCTTGGCTCACCTATGTTTGGGCAGTCTCTCCCATTCTTCGTTGCAGTACCTCTCAAGCTCCATTAGGTTGGATGGGGAGCGTTGGTGCACAGCCATCTTCAGATCTCTCCAGAGATGTTCAATCTGGTTCAAGTCTGGGCTCTGGTTGGGCCACTCAAGGACATTCACAGAGTTGTCCTGTAGCCACTCCTTTGTTATCTTGGCTGTGTGCTTATGGAACTTGAAATTTATCAAGTATAATGTATATCACCAATACTCAAGTGATTGATTGACATTTTCCATGAAACACTTATACAGTGACGAGTTCTATGCTGGAGTGCACATAGCGAGGCATTCAAATTCACTTTCCTTAAAATAAATCTGAATAGAGGGTTAGTCCCTTCTCCCCGATCGCTCAGTTTGGCCAGTCGGCCAGCGCTAAGAAGAGTCCTGGTGGTTCCAAACTTCTTCCATTTATGGATGATGGAGGCCACTGTGCTCATTGGGACCTTAAATGCTGCACATACTTTTCTGTACCCTTTCCCAGATCTGTGCCTTGATACAACCCTGTCTAAGAGGTCTACAGACAATTCCTTGGACTTCATGGCTTGGTTTGAGCTCTGACATGTACTGTTAACCATGGGAACTTATATAGACAAATGTGTGCCTTTCCAAATAATTTCCATTTAACTGAATTTACCACAGGTCGACTCCAATCAGGTTGTGGAAACATCTCAAGAATGATCAGTGGAAACAGGATGCACCCGAGCTCAATTTTGAGTTTGAGTTTTTTGTTATTTATTTTTAATACATTTGCTAAAATCTCAAACACACTTTTTTGACATTGTCATTATGGTGTATTGTTTGTAGAATTTTGAGGGAAATACTGAATTTAATTAATTTCGGAATAAGGGTGTAACATAACAAAATGTGGAAAAAGTGAAGAGCTGTGAACACTTTCCCGGATGCACTGTGTGCTCCCATAATATGGGGGGATGGAACTCTGAATGTGCTCTTATTCTTAATTGGTAAAATATGTTGAAACAGACAGAATTCAAAGGTGACAATCTGTACTATTGCCTCATTCATCTTTGAATTGTATTTTCTTCCTGTACATTCATTTTGTGTTACCCACTCAGGTCATTGCTGCAAATGATAACCTCAGTCAACTTACATGGTTAAATATTTTCATATGCCTGCAGTGTACAGCAAAATAGTAATTTTGAATTTAGTGCCCCAATATGTCCATATTATATCTAGAGTATATCTAGAGTATATCTACTGTATATCTGCAGTATATAGTAGACAGTATGATATCAACTTCAAAATAACCTGTGATAAGTGGTAGAACATGATACCATTGTGGTGTTGTGGCTTTCAGGTAGTCATGAGGTCAGACTTAGTGTTGACAATTTTTTTAAATGGGTAGGACTGTAGTATATAAAAAATATATGAAGTAACCTAATTGTGGTAAATGAAATCAGATTTTTGTAGTTTCAAATGTAACATTAGCCTGTGAAAATGTCTTAACTTTACTTACTACACATAGAAAAATAACAAAGGTAATCCCCCATTTACCTAAAGTAGAAATCAAGCTAAAATGGAACACTGCTTCCCAATGCAGGTTTGACATAGAGGATAGTGCACGAAGATAGTGCACAAAGATAGTGCACAAAGATAGTGCACAAAGATAGTGCACGAAAACAGGTATGGTGATGATGTGAGGGCAAATACCTGATGCTGTGAGGGCCCCAACTGATGTATTGCTCTGAGCAAATGTTATCCCAAGAAGTCCTGTTAGAAAACAATACAGAAAAATGTCAGAAGAGAAATCTTTCAGATTCATGTATTGTAAATACACGACCATTAGACACAAACCAAGATCTACCTGACAGTCATCACGCTTATTTACCATACTTAGATACTGAACCAAGATCTACCTGACAGTCATCACTCTTATGTTCCATACTTAGATACTGACCAAGATCTACCTGGCAGTCATCAATCTTATTTACCATACTTAGATACTGACCAAGATCTACCTGGCAGTCATCAATCTTATTTACCATACTTAGATACTGACCAAGATCTACCTGGCAGTCATCAATCTTATTTACCATACTTAGATACTGACCAAGATCTACCTGGCAGTCATCAATCTTATTTACCATACTTAGATACCAGCCGCGGTCGGTGGATCTTAATTGGGGAGGACGGGCTCGTATTACGCTCGGAACCGGAGTGAATGGAATGGTGCGCAACGAACAAAACCAATTGTTTTTTTGATCCACCGACCGCAGCTGTTAGATACTGACCAAGATCTACCTGGCAGTCATTAATCTTATTTACCATACTCAGATTCTAAGATCCACCTGACAGTCATCACTCTTATTAACCATACTTAGATACTTTACCAAGATCCACCTAACAGTCATCACTCCATTTACCATATTATATACTTAATTAAAAATATACTCATAAGTATTATTTTGACAACACAAACAACTTCTTACCTGCTAGCAGTAAGAGAGACATTGGATTGTTCATTTTCTGTCCTTCCATCTTATCTCCCTGTGGAGAAAACATAAATCCGTGTACATTAAAAAATCATACATGTGAACATATAAAAAATGCCCATAATCTAAACATCAACTAAGTTATAATCTGTAGTTAATAAGTCCTGGAGTAATGTAATCACTTTCAAATTCTTATACAGGTCAGGTCTGGCTCACCTTACTCTACTATACCCCTTTTCCACCAAAGTAAGAACTGGAAAAGTTTAGTGCCAGTGCCTATTTTGAACCAGTTCCTCGCTTTTCGGCAGCCAAAGAACCGGCTCTAGGCCAAGAAATCGGGTTCCAGAGCGGCACCAACTCTTTGCTAGTCTAGAACCATTCCTTTGCCACGTCGTGCTTACGTCAGGGGCTGGGGGCGGGGTTATTGTGACCAATAACTCGACTGAAAGTTTGTGACATTGTTAAAAACACAAAAGATAGTTGCGCTGTCACATGGGTGGTAGTGAAGGTAAGTGGCCTCGACAGACCAGAGCTGGCGTTTCCCTCAGGGATATGGTAAGAAGCTCAGTCATTTGAGAGGAACTCAGAGTAGATCCACTGTTGAAGCACCAGTTGAGATTTGGACAGCTGGTAAGCATGTCCCCTGGGCGCCTCCATAGGGAGGTGTTGCAGAAACGCCCAGCTGGGAGGAGGCCTCGGGGAAGACCCAGGACTAGGTGGAGAGATTATATCTTCACACTGGCCTGGGAAAGCCTCGGGATCCCCCAGTCAGATCTGTGGCCAGGAAATGTAAAGTTTTGGGTCCCCTGCTAAAGCTGCTTTTTGCTTGACCTGAACCAGGATAAGCAGTTGAAGATGAGATGAGGACAGGTCTTCTGTTAGCAAGATTTTAGTCCATAAAATACTTTAAAAAATCTGGTAAAATGATTGTCAGCTGTCTAAATTGTCCAAAATTAACTAACAATAACAATTCTAATTGTAGTTGAATAATTCCCCCGGAGCAGGCAAAGGTCTGCCACAAATGGAAGTAGGCAAAACAAAAGAAACCACACAATGGCATCAATTGCATTATCAGAATCAAAAAGAGATTTATTTTCAAGTAAGTTTAACCTTTCTGGTCTAGCAGTATAATGTGAATATTTTTTACGTTACACTCATGGGGCCGTATCTTACACCCAGGGCAATTGAAATTTTACACCAACGCATGTATCATTCCTATCATGCACACAACGCATAGGGGACTTTTCCCTCTACAGACACACGTCGGTAGCCTGGTCCTACCAAACACTTGTACGTCTGGCCACTCTCTATTGACAAGCGTTATCTTTCTTGAAGGCGGGTACTTTGTTGAAATTTAAAACTATTGGATCTACCATAACCAATCGCTAAGTTTGGTCGTGACGTACTACAACTCAAAGTAGCGCAGGACATCAATGTCATCGTTGTTAGCTCTCCCTCTGTTTGCTGATTGGACCGGTAAAAAATTGTTTGGAGAAAACCCAAGAACATGCCCCAAACCCAGACGTAGTGCTGAAGAAAAATGAAGTACGTAGGAGGGCAGAGCCAGGCTAGCGCGTCGGTAAATTAGGGAATGAACTTGTGTTCGGCGGTTCAGCAAAAAGAAGAGGCATGTTCCGGCGCATACGTTCCCTGGTGCTATATTGCAGTTCCCAAAATCAATTCCGCCACTGACCAGGAAAACCTGGTTAAAAGTCAGTAGTGTGTTATTCATATGCTATTTTAAGGGTGCATGCTTAACGATAATGTAGCGTGTACACAACGCGCATACACTTTGCTCCTCTCATCTACACAAATGTAGCAGTTCCTATTATTGCAATACATAATTAGAAGGAAAAATATTACCACACAAGGGAAATAATTGTGGTGTCCGAAGATGTGAAAAAATAGTCATATTCCTAGTGTACACATTTACCCAAATTATTCAGAATAACTCATTCTAACTGATATACATCAACTGCAAGAGAACCCATTCAAAAAACATACAAGTCATTTGTAATGCTAATAGTAAAATCACCCATGTCTTTGTGAATTACCCTGGCTCAAGCCATGACTCATTTATGGCAAGCTCTGCAGCAGAACGGGAGAGGAGAGCTTATTCGACAGAAGAGTGAGACAAGCAAAGTAATCTCGGTCTAATGTAAGACAACATTGCAAAAATATTACCATGCATTCATAACCTCGTGATTCAGTGAGAGTGAGCCCAAAACATCGGAGAGTATGTCTTGTGGCATTTCTTTATTTAGATTTTGCAAGAAGGACAAATCAATAGCAATCCGCTGTTATAATAGCAATCCGCCATGGAACAAGCGCTTCTGCTCTCAAAGAGAATGTGAGATGATTGGCCCAGATTGTCTTATTGCAATAATGTAGCTACTTCAGACCTACCCATTTTAGATTTGCGCCGGGCGCAGGAGTCATTTATCTCAAAGGTAAAATAGCAACAGCGCCGGGATCCTCCCCACAATGTCACCAATAATACTTGGTTTTCAAATCGTTAAAATAGGGCCCATGGACCGTATATATCACTGGATGTAACATGTGTGACATCACTCATTGGTTTGTGAAGATCTGATTTGTGTCAATAAATTTGCCATTACGGGCGCAGACATCTTGGTTGTGGATGTGACTATTTTGGACGAGGGGGAGGAGTAATCTAGCTAGCTAACTAAAATATATTGAGATGTTAACAAAAAACAGTATTAAAAAAAAAAGTAAAACAAAATGTAAAACAAAATGTAGAACAAAATAAAAAAAGTATGTAATGTTACTTACCGGAAAAACTGAACTGCCAACTCCTTTGAGTGTCTTGTCATACAACTGAACACCATAGCCACACCCCTTTGCTTTATCAACGATTTTCAAATCAACGAGACCATAATTAAAAAAATGTACATCATTATGTATTGAGAAGGCTTAAATCTAGTGATTGAGACTATCTACTCATTATGAAAATGTTTACTTAAGTAATAAATCAAGTGAAAAGTGTCTCATTCTCAGACTATTACAGAAATCGAGCTCTTTTGCAACCAGACGTATTGCTCCCAGCTGGAATTCAGATAGAATGCAGGTTTAAGGCACTTCCTCATTTGTGTCACTTTGCCTGTCAATGTAACAGTATAATGTAAACAACAGTATAATGTAAACAACAGTAAAATGTAAACAACAATAAAATGTAAACAACAGTATAATGTAAAGAACAGTAAAATGTAAACAACAGTAAAATGTAAACAACAGTAAAATGTAAACAACAGTATAATGTAAACAACAGTATAATGTAAACAACAGTATAATGTAAAACATTTAAAAACTAAGGTGCAGGAGTGGATTTTAAACATGGCAACTAGAGTACATGATCAGTACAGTACATCTAAAGTATCTGTACTAGGGATGTTTTGATACCAACATTTTGATTTTGATATAGAACCTTTTTGTAATTCTGGTACCGATGTACTTTCTCAGTTCTGGTTTACCGCCATTGGCTAATCTGTAAAGTTATGTGCTGTGTGTGCTTAAGGTTGAGCAGAGTCAGTTTGGTTTCGGGGACATGTTCATGAGGCCTACTGCTGTAGGAATGAAACTGTTCTTGTGGTGAGAGATTTTGGTCTTGATAGACATCAACTTTCTGTTGGAGGGATCTGAATAGTCCATTTCCAGGGTGAGAGGGATCTGAAAAGTCAATTTCCAGGGTGAGAGGGATCGGCCACAATCTTTGTTTCTCTCCTCCTAGATCTGGAGGAAGTTTTGTATCTGAGGCAAATTGCAGCCAATCACCCTTTCAGCAGAGTGAATGATGGGTTGCAGCCTGCCCTTGTCCTTGGTGAAGGCTACAGGGTACCAAACTGTGATGTTCTGAAGAGGTCAGCATTAAGAGACCACTACACTAAAAGACCACTGCATTAAGAGACCACTACATTAAGAGACCACT
>JACXGM010037501.1:0-11088 GCA_016801145.1 Umbra pygmaea
AACTATGCTAAAATAAATGTTACTGGAATAATTTGAGGAATGTTTCATTTACACATTACGTGTTGTCTTTCTTAACACCGTATTGCACCTCGCGTGAACTGAAAAATTGATTCCTGAGCAATCGATGACAACACATTCAGCACCTTCCCTTGGGACAGCGCCTTGTAACGTCGCACTTAAGAGGCAGCTTAAGTGCGACATGTTAAGAAGCTTCCTAAGGGAGACTTCGGGGAACACACTTACGAACATAAACAACTTCTGTAAGATATATATTTTAGAGTCTTCTTAGCGGGCTAAGAGTGAACGTTATCGGGGAACCGGGCCCAGTCTTTTTTCGTATATTCAAAAATGTATAGCATGTTACAGAAAATCTACACAGGTTTATCAATCACAGTGTAACTGTTTAGAAAACAGAACGCTTTCAAATTCTACCACCGTTGTGCTGCATCCATTGAACACTTGATGATCTGTAACGTTAACTATAGCACTACAAAAAGACTGCACTATATATATGTTTTGCGGTGAATGCACTTTAAAAGATTGATTTCCCTAAATTGTAGGATAGGGATCCATACAACCATTTTAAAACCTACTATATAGTGCCCATAAAATAGCCAGCTTAAGAAAACAGAACACATTAACATTCTTGCAGAACAAAGCATGTCCTATAAAACTGTCAAACCCAGCATTTAGTTATATTATATATATCTTGTTTATATTCAGTGGAAATGCATGGTGTTTCAGTTCTACCTAATTACGTGTCTGTTCCTTTAATTTCTATGACACCTCTCCCCCAGTTTGGCTGTTGGTAGTTGCTAGGTTAGGTTAAGCTGGTATCTGATTAGTGAGAGTATTTAGCCGTGTTAGGCTAGCTACGTAGTTAGTTACTATCTCTATAAGCAAGTCAAACTCGGGAAGAGGTGTAGGTCATTGAATCCTGTCGGGTAATGTTACGTTGTTCTGTTCGTTTGTAAAACTGTTTGTGAAGCTGTACCTATGTTGTGACAAGTGAGTCCCTGAATTCTATGTATTATGCATACGCTCTGTTTCTTCTTTAGCTATCAGTGTCTGTACCACTGTGAGAGTGCGTAAGCTATTTAGAATTATCTGTGTGCCATTGCTTTACAATGACCCTGCAACTACATGTATATGCTTCTGCGGATGTGTTTATTAAATGAGCCAAGTTTCGCAATCATCCATTGCCTGAGTCTCCCTCTCTCCATTACACCACACACTAACCGTGACAGAAACCATACATTTGCTAATTTGTTGTGAAATAACATTAAAGAAGAAACTTTTTAAGTAAGATAAAAATACTTTCCTAAACATTGATGAAGACATCCTTCCCATGGCACCATTGTTCAGGTTTCGAAAGACCTTGGTCCCATAACAGCTACAGTTTTTATAAAAACAGACGTTGGGTTTTAGGGATCTATAACCATTAAAATGCATACAAAACGTATTACATATGTGTTTAAAGGCTAGACTGTTAAAACAGAGCCTAATTTATTTGTCACCCCTTTGTACAGAAACATTACCTTGAGAAACCTAGAGAGCTCTGCTACTCTTGTCATTTTAGTCCTGGACCAGACGTTTACAACCCCTAATATTGTCTGATCGTAAAAACTATTTGGCAGGTGTGAAAAGCAGGTTTAAGATATCCCTGACACCCCGGGGAACCACTAAGTTTAGATCTAAATGAAACACAAACTTCTATTTAAAGACTATGTTTTGCATTTTGTAAGAAAGCTATTTATTTTTATATTCAACACCTGCCTGTAAATTAAGTTTGAAATATTTTCCATTCTGAGAATTAGGAGATACCCAATGACTCCATGTTTCATGGGTTCCTGATGCTGGGGGCCATATCTATCAAAATCTTGAAGCACATTGTACAAACCCTGCAAAGTTGATATGTTTTGAAACAGAACCAAGAACTGTCGAAAAGGGTAAAAACATTTTATTTTGATTGTGAGTAATGTTTTTTAAATCATTTTTACACTAACACACAGACACACATGCAAAAACACAGACACGCATACTTATATCCACATATGCTAAAACACAAAGACACACACAACAACACACAAACACCTACACTAAAAAACTCATAAACACCGCTTGGTCCCTGAAGGTGAAGGCATAATCCTGGAGGGCCAGGAACCACAGAATCATCCTTGCATTGGTGTCCTTTGCCTTTGCAGCCACTGTATAGAAGCATGGTTAGTGATGAGGGTGAAATTTCACCCCAGCAGATGTAGTGCAGCACGTGGACTGCCCAGCGGGATGGCCAGTGCCTCTTGTCTTGCAGCTACGTATTCCGTTTTGGCATGCTTGAGGTTCCGACGGATGAAGCGAACCAAATGTTCTTCCCTGTTCCATTCTTGGGACAGCAAAGCTCCTAGCCCAGTCTTGGCTGCATCCATCTGCAACAGGAACGGCTTACCAAAGTCAGGGGCACTGAAAAAACATATTTTTACACACAAAAAACAGTTTGCCGTGGTTATGTCCATGGACCACTGTATAGCAACATTGATCGGCTGTAACCTGAAACTACTTCATAGTTCCCAAGAGTTCAAGAGTTCAAGAGTTATCGTGCATCACTATAGGTAACTAAGCAACAGTGTAGACTCTGTGCTGACAAAGTAGTGGTGTCACGTTACCTGGCTGAATAGTTGCTACTAGTCATGTATGGACATAACCACGGCAAATTGTTTTTTGTGAAAATAGGATTGTATGACTTTGACAATCGACTAATGTGGACTTTACTGGAAAACCAGAAATAAACACAGGTATGTACACTGGCTTAGTTGTTAGATTCATTGTGTTTACTATAAGGAATCACTGCACATGGCTATATGCACTAGTAAAGACATTTCAAACATGTTTAGAAGCTAAAAGCACATTTTAAAACTTGCCCCATAAATGCGTAATGGGTGTAACCTGGAGCAGCGGGATAACACGGTTTTGGAAATACAGATTGAGTTATTCTCGCTACTGACAGCACTCCAGATATCCAAACAACAGTTATGTTTTGAAATCGCCCAGAGTTCTTCTTTAACCTGGATATAAACGGTGTCCCTTGAACTCCCTGTTCAGACCGGGACAATGGAATGTTATCCTTTTTTTTAGTTGGACCGAGGGTTACCTGGTGCCTAGTCCAATAAGGCCTGGAACCCTGGCCAGTCTCTCCCAAGGATTTGGCGCATAGGGAGACCCTCCCCGGTCATGATGTTCTATTCACCTGGGGTGCCAGCCAGCATGGTGGTGGTGGCTGGCAAGGCACTGCACGTCTTTGTGAACACAAACGAAGGGAAGAGTGCATCTAGTGATTGACTGGGGGAAGAAAGGCATGATGGAACAGCGTTATTGTGCTTTCAGTGTCTAGGGTGGCAAACATGGGTCGGCCTTGCAGATGTAGAGTATGGGTCAGTGGAGATGAGCAGGAATGCCCATGAAATGCACATCCTGCCAGCCAGGCCTTGGGTTTGTGTGGCTGGTTTTCAGGGTCAGTTGGCATAGGCACATCTTGAGATTCTGGCTCTGTTGTGCGATAGTCCCTACTCCAGGGGGGGCGCTGGTCATGGTACACGTGGATGATCTGGCCCATTCAGCCACAGCTCTCCTCTACTTGGCTGGCAGGGCCTGGGTGAGCATGTCCATAGTGACACTTTTCATGATCGGGGCAGGGGTGAGTCATCCGGCTGGAGCACTGTGGAAACTGGTGGGCTTCACAAAAGGGCAGGGCTTGGTATGCTTGCTGGGCCACTCCCATCAAAACAGCCCCAGAATGTGGGTCCCAGCCCTCTCTGCCACCAGCTTGAAGGCTTGGATGTATGCCTTGACATCATCATGTGGCATGTGCTAGGTGAACACGACTGGCAGGTTCTGTGTACCTAAAGGTTCTCTACCCACCAAGAGTTTCGTTTCGCCTGAAACCCCGAGAGCCATCAGAAATTCTTTCTAGAAGCTTTTTTTAGAGTGTAGCAGTACCTGGCATATTAACATATTTTACAACCCAATCAGATTTGTGCTGTAGATAATAGTTTTACTGTAAAAAATTATTTACACCAAAGACAGAATTAGCTAAATATTAAACAATTAATATACTGTAAAGAGCAGTAAACAGTGAAAATCTAAATAAAAAAACACAAATATATAGATTTTCTGTTGACCACCCTTTGCCTTTAAAACTGCATCGCATCTCTTAGATACAACATTATACAGTTTTATAAGACAATTGGCTGGTTGATTTCTCCAAGAGTCTTGGAGAACTTGCCAAAATTCTTCTATAGACTTTGAATGTCCCACTTCCTTCTGTCTGTCCAGGTAATCCCAGGCAGCCTTGGCTCAGATTGCATTGTGGAACTGATGGTTTACTGTTTAGGGAGTAGGACTTGTAGTCTGAAGGTTGTCAGTTCAATTCCTGACTATGCTTAATGGCTAAATTGTGTCCTTGAGCAAGGCACTTTACCTTACACTGCTCCAGGGGATGTCCCTGTATCCACTGTAAGTCGCTCTGGATAAGTGTTCAATAAAATGCCAAATAAAAAAATTATGTTAAGATCAAGGCTCTATGGAGACAACACCTTCTCTTGCAGAACTCCTTCTTCTCGCCAAAAATAGTACTTGTCATCTGGAGGGGTGTTTATCTTGAGAGGTGAATTTTGTTTGGCACCAATTATGTGTACGGCATTTCTAGGTGTGCAAGCTTGGCACTGACTGTCACAACTCCTAGGGACTGGTCGGGAGTTGTGGCATGACACTAAACTGGATTATGTTTATTTGTATTTCATATTTTTCCAGTGTTAGGGTGTTACGGTTTGGGGCACCGTCTTCCGGACACCATGTTATATAGATGGGTTAGCTGGGTAGATTTACGCACGTGTGGTGTATTACTTGATTACCGCTACACTTGTTACGGTTTAGCAAATAGGCCTATATAGTCGTTGGTGTCTGAGAAGGCGGTGTGCAACATTTTGAGTTGGTTCTCCTTTCAGTGAGGGTGAGTCCCCTGTAATGCGTTATTAGTATGGTCATGGTATGAGTATTAATAATGGAGTCTTGTTGAGTCAGGCGTATATGCTCTTTATAGTTAGCCTCCACGTTTATGCCACGTTAGAGCATAGTAGCTTTGTGTATATTTGTTGTGCAACTCCAAGTGCTGTAATGCCATTTGTTCCTCCTGTGCTATATTGTACACTGCTCAAAAAAATAAAGGGAACACTAAGATAACACATCCTAGATCTGAATAAATGAACTAATAGTATGAACAACTTTCGTCTTTACATAGCTGAATGTGCTGACAACAAAATCACACAAAATATCAATGGAAATCAAATTTATCAACCCATGGAGGTCTGGATATGGAGTCACACTCAAAATCAAAGTGGAAAACCACACTACAGGCTGATCCAACTTTGATGTAATGTCCTTAAAACAAGTCAAAATGAGGCTCAGTAGTGTGTGTGACCTCCACGTGCCCGTCTGACCTCCCTACAACACCTGGGCATGCTCCTGATGAGGTGGCGGATGGTTTCCTGAGAGATGTCCTTCCAGACCTGGACTAAAGCATCTGCCAACTCCTGGACAGTCTGTGTTGCAACATGGCGTTGGTGGATGGAGCGAGACATGATGTCCCAGATGTGCTCAATCGGATTCAGGTCTGGGGAATGGGCGGGCCAGTCCATAGCATCAATGCAGGAACAGCTGACACACTCCAGCCACATTAGGTCTAGCATTGTCTTGCATTAGGCGGAACCCAGGGCCAACCGCACCAGCATGTTGTCTCACAAGGGGTATGAGGATCTCATCTCGGTACCTAATGGCAGTCAGGCTACCTCTGCTGAGCACATGGAAGGCTGTGCGGCCCCCCAAAGAAATGCCACCCCACACCATTACTGACCCACCGCCAAACCGGTCATGCTGAAGGATGTTGCAGGCAGCAGAACGTTCTCCACAGCGTCTCCAGACTCTGTCACATCTGTCACATGTGCTCAGTGTGAACTTGCTTTCATGTATAAAGAGCACAGGGTGCCAGTGGCGAATTTGCCAATCTTGGTGTTTCCTTGGCAAATGCCAAACGTTCTGCACAGTGTTGGGCTGTGAGCACAACCCCCACCTGTGAATGTAGGGCCCTCATACCACCCTCATGGAGTCTGTTTCTGACCGTTTGAGTGGACACATGCACATTTGTGGCCTGCTGGAGGTAATTTTGCAGGGCTCTGGCAGTGCTCCTCCTGCTCCTCCTTGCACAAAGGCGGAGGTAGCGGTGCTGCTGCTGGGTTTTTTGCCCTCCTACGGCCTCCTCCTCGTCTCCTGATGTTCATGCCTGTCTCCTGGTAGCGCCTCCATGATCTGGACACAAACGTTGACAGACACAGCAAACCTTCTTGCCACAGCTTGCATTGATGTGCCATGCTGGATGAGCTGCACTACCTGAGCCACTTGTGTGGGTTGTAGACTCTGTCTCATGCTACCACTACAGTGAAAGCACTGCCAGCATTCAAAAGTGACCAAAACATCAGCTGGGAAGCATAGGAACTGAGAAGTGGTCTGTTGTCACCACCTGCAGAACCACTCCTTTATTAGGGGTGTCTTTCTAATTGCCTATAATTTCCACCTGTTCCATTTGCACAACAGCATGTGAAATTGATTGTCAATCAGTGTTGATTCCTGAGTGGACAGTGTGATTTCACATCAAGTATGATTGACTTGGAGGTACACTGTGTTGTTTAAGTGTTCCCTTTATTTTTTTGAGCAGTGTATTTAAGATGTATATATACAGTGGGGCAAAAAAGTATTTAGTCAGCCACCAATTGTGCAAGTTCTCCCACTTAAAAAGATGAGAGACACCTGTAATTTTTATCATAGGTACACTTCAACTATGAGAGAAAATCACATTGTAGGATTTTTCATTAATTTATTGGTAAATTGTGGTGGAATTTGAGTCCCTAGTAGCCTAGTGTGTTACTGATGGTAGCCTTTGTTACTTTGGTCCCAGCTCTCTGCAGGTCATTCACTAGGCCACCCCATGTGGTTCTGGGATTTTTGCTCACCGTTCTTGTGATCATTTTGACCCCACGGGGTGAGATCTTGCGTGGAGCCCCGGATCGAGGGAGATTATCTGTGGTCTTTTATGTCTTCAATTTCCTTATAATTGCTCCCACCGTTGATTTCTTCACACCAAGCTGCTTACCTATTGCAGATCCAGTCTTCCCAGTCTGGTGCAGGTCTACAATTTGGTTTCTGTTGTCCTTTGACAGCTCTTTGGGCTTGGCCATAGTGGAGTTTGGAGTGTGACTGTTTGAGATTGTGGACAGGTGTCTTTTATACTGATAACAAGTTCAAACAGGTGCCATTAATAAAGGTAATGAGTGGAGGACAGAGGAGCCTCTTAAAAGAAGTTACAGGTATGTGAGAGCCAGAAATATTGCTTGTTTGTAGGTGACCAAATACTTATTTTCCATTATAATTTACCAATAGATTCATAAAAAATCCTACAATATGTTTTTCTGGATTTATTTTTCTCATTTTGTCTCTCTTAGTTGAAGTATACCTTTGATGAAAATTACAAGCCTCTCATCTTTTTAAGTGGGAGAACTTGCACAATTGGTGGGTGACTAAAAACTTTTTTGCTCCACTGTATATTAAATTGAAGAACAAACAAGTCTCTCCTGCATTCTGGTCCCCATTCCTTCACCCCTCAACACTGATATGTGATACTGAACCTTGTTAGAGTTCCTAGACATCTACAGATCTGGAAAAATGTTAGATACCACTGCAAATTTTCCTAAATCAATTTCTAAAACCAACCATTGAAAACCTCTGGAATGTGATCAAGAGGAAGATGGATGGTCACAAGCCATCAGTCAAAGCCGAGCTGCTTAAAGTTTTGTGCCAAGAGTTGCATGAAGTCACACAACTGCAATGTGAAAGACTGGTGGAGTGCATGCCAAGACGCATGAAAACCTATTATTATTATTATACAATTAGTATTATTATTATTCCACCACATATTGATTTATTAACTCTTCCTGATTTAACATAGTACTGTGTTGTTAAAAATTAATATCAATTTATATTTTATTAGCAATATTCGAGGTCTGACGAGTGCATCTTTTTTGTTATTTTCACCAGTTGTCATCTCATTTAAATAAATGCTCTGAATGACAATATTTTTATTTGTAATTTGGAAGAAATGTTGTCAGCAGTTTACGGAATATATATATATATTTTTACCCAAACACATACAGGGATTAGAACTACAATCTCCTGTTTTTTTAAGTGGACTAGCACCACCCAGCGACAAATAGAACATTTATTGGCAACTAAATACACTGATTGGTGACGCGGTATGAACGGCACAACTTTATCGGACGACATCTGTACTTATCAATAGCAAAAAAGGAGACACTGATGATTCTAAGGTGCTTCTTTTTTTTCCAGAGCTGTATATAGGGAAGTGCTAAGCCAATTTGAAATGCCATCTGCGGGACATAACAACAATGCAGGATGACTGGGCTAGAATTTGAACTCGTAGTCGCCGTGACGAAGCTGTACTGCAAATTAAGTGAATAAGACCACTGAGCCACTCGGCAGCCACCTTTTAATGATATTTACATTGTGGGTAATATATATATATATATATATATATATATATATATATATATATATATATATATATATATACAATCTATACAGTATATACACATTATTGACTTGTTTCCACAATCTTTCATTGCAATTATTTTTTACTTCTCCTCAGATAGTGTGTGATTCTTGTGATTATAACTCCCCACTCTGTTAGACCTTGATGCAACCAAGTGAAATAATAATGTTTTTCACTGCTATCGAAAAGAAAGAAAATCAATTCAGCAGAGAGAGAGGGAGAGGAGTGGGAAAGAGGGAGAGAGGGAGAGAGAGAGAGAGAGCTGAAGAGAGGGGGGGAGCAGGAAGGGAATATGACAAAGCAAACAGAAGAGGTCTTTGTTAATCTCCAGGCCTGTTACAGAAGCAGGACTCCAGGGAAACAGCACAGAATGCTGCAAAACGATATCAAGCACAAAGAATACTGATTTAATCCCACATAAAAAAACTTTACAAAGGCAAGCCGGGGAGAAAACAAGGTCTTTGAATTGGATGTTAATGTTCACATATCTTATGACACTGAGAAATGTACTTCATTATAACACATTTATCCGTGGGGAGGTAGATTGACTTCTGACAGCATTTCTAACAAGGAAAACATAGATTGTTTACAGTTAAATTTAGGCACATCTGATTGGGCCAATTGAGGCTAATGTCTGGAATAGCGTTCCAGTGAATAACAAACACCTAGCACTGGGATTCCACCAAGCTTTAAGCTGGAGCTTCAGCCAGCCATGAGCAAACTAAATGTAATGGTGTGCACCAATCCCTATAGTTGCCAGATATAAAAACTCTTACTGATTTCTCGGGGACCTGGACAAACGGCTAAAATTGAATTCAATAAGGTAGTGACCCTGCTGTTTTCTCCAGTGAAAACTAGTCAAGATCCACTGATCTTGAATTCTATCAAATGGGTCGGTTAGCATATCTTTTGATGGAAAAAGTGTTTTTGTGCCTGTTCTATTTGCATAATTAAGGACATACTGCATCACACAGGGAAAACATGTTAGAATTTTCACCCTCAATGTATTAGATGATAATTACAGATGCTGTTAGAAGAAGATGGCTGCAAAACTTTCTATTATTTATTTAACATGTATTATTTATTTATTTTTCTCTGTTGTCTTTGTTGTTGTTGATGGAAAAAGACTGTCTGTCTGTTATTGTTTTCTTCTGTTGTTCATACTGATTTTTTTCTGTTGAAATGCATTTGTGGCTGGTTGACATCTTCCATATCACAATTTAATTTCTAATGGAACCACCCTTGTTTTTTCAGCCCTTCTTTAAAAATTACAATCTGGACTTTAGAAATGCGATTGACAAAATCATTTTTGCAGCATATACTGTAGTGTTATGTGCATTCTAAAAGTAGACTTAGTCATGACATTCAAAGTTCAAACTCTCTTTTCCATTCTCACAAAAGTTAACATTGTACTATATCACTGTCTACTGTGACAAAAATGCATTAAATACAAACATCATTACAAAACGGTATAGGAATACTCCAGCCATCAAACACTTCAACATCGTTTTCCAGGTCATTTTTCCAACACCATAGTAAAAAAAACACCTTTTCAATGTGTTCTGCACTTCCTAAACTGGCCTCCGTACGTTTTTGAGTTCACTCGCCAGTGAAATGAAACTACAGCGGAGATCAGTTGACTTACATATCTGTTCTTGTTACGCCCCTGAATCAAGTTGATTGGATTCTAAAACTGCACACTTTTTGCGGGAATATTACACATTTCACTCTTCCGTAAATAGCTACAAGGCTTATATGAAGAGTTAGGTTGGGATTTTTTCATCAATAGCGAGGGCACGTGAGGAAATACCTGAAGAGCTGGGCCCGTATTTATCAAGCTTCTTAGAATTACTCTTAAGAACACTGCTAAAACTTGACTTAAGAGTAAGAAAATTATTGGCTCAAAGCTGCGCTTAAAAGTTAGTTATCAAACATCCCAGTCCTACTTTTAGTGAAGTGTAGGACTAAATCTTAAGTGTCAGTCTTAGGGCTGATTCACAACACTTTGCTGTGCCGCAAACGAGATTTTGGAAGACGACATAGGCAAGATCCAATCACTGAATAGATGTACTTGTTTAAGAATATTCTCAGATAAATTTGCATTCAATGGTGACATTCATAAGAGGAGTTGACATTCAACAAACATTTGACAAAGAATTTCAAGAGAATTTATTATGATATACACATTGCAAATTAAAGATCAAAAAAGGTTTCCAAAACGTTTTCCAATATTTCTCAATTAAATATTTCAAACGAGTGTGCTGTTCACTGACCTACCTATATATAGCCTAGAGTTAATGATGTAATCATATAGCCACCATGGATTCCAGAAGATAACCGAACTGGAGAGAATAAGAAACACTGTTTGCTGTAGTTGAATTTCTGAGTGGAGAATGTGGAATCTGCGCTTCCACTGG
>JACXGM010037502.1:0-11169 GCA_016801145.1 Umbra pygmaea
CCAGTTACTTGCTGAGTTCACAAGTTTTGGGAAGTCCCTAATTAAGACAAAATGATCAGTTAAATGGAGTTCATATCTTACTGGTGACCATGATTGATATTTCCTTTACTCTTTCTACTTGTTTTATAAGTTACTTTTAAGATATGAACTTCATTTACCTGATCATTTTGTCTTACTTAGGGACTTCCCAAAACTTTGAACTCAACATGTTACTGGAATGTAACTGGAATGTAACTGAAAAGAAGCTTTACCCAACACTGCATGCACAATAAAAAAAATTGTGTTCTGCATTTTTGTTAAGCTTTTCCCTCCATTGTACCAAACTCGTACCGAACCGTGATGTCTTAACCAAGGTATGAACCGAACCGTAACTTCTGTGTACCATTCCACCCCTACTTACTACTAATGGAATTACCAAAATGCTGATATTCACTTCACAATTGTAGGTTATTTAGGTCAGTTGATGTTATTTATTTCCTTTTGGATAACAGAACAGGCTATTAGCCTGTAAGTAAACTGGCAACCATGAAATAAACTGAATAATGATAGGCAACAAACTAGTTTGAATTCCACTTCACATTACAATGCCTCCAACCTCCCCCATCGAAGGTCTGACCACCTTTCTCATTGTTTGAATTCCCTAAATATAACCCCCCCCCACAATCAAACGTGTCAAATCATCAGTGAGGATTTATGTTAAAGCCTGGTAACCAATTTGATGATTACCAAACGGATAGTGATACGGCAAATTATGTTTGCACAAACTGCTTGGAATATATGGCTGCACCCGTTTTTATATAAAAAGAAAGTAATCATCACTCTTATTGGGAAAGAGTCACTGTCCGAAAATAGATATTTCCAAAGGTAGAGAAGAGATTCAAACTCACAACCTCTTGCATCTTAGCTGGATCGTTATCCCATTTGGCCACAGAAATGTATTGGAATTTGGGATTTGTTTTTATAATAAGCTTTCAGTCAGCTGAATAGAAAAAATTGACCTTGAGTGTGCGGAGTTTCAGGTTCCCTTATAAATAAACTTTACGCTTTGTCTGCAAGTTGCTTCAATTGAGATTATTCCACTGAGAAGGCAGAACAGAAATACAAAGAGCTTTCATCAAAGCATTAACGCCAAGCCAAAGAAGTTAACCCAATCATTTAGAGATTGCAAAACATCTTTAGTCAGTGTAAGCTGTAAAAAAAATACTGTAACTTCTGAAAATTTAAAATATGTGAGGTTTGTTTGTTTGTTTGTTTTATATCCACAAAAAGTATCTCCATTCATGTTTCGAACCTGAAACCTCTAGCTCAGAGGTCTTTAACTCTAACCCTACAGGTCTTCAACTCTAACCCTACGGGTCTTCAACTCTAACCCTACAGGTCTTCAACTCTAACCCTACAGGTCTTCAACTCTAACCCTACAGGTCTTCAACTCTAACCCTACAGGTCTTCAACTCTAACCCTACAGGTCTTCAACTATAACCCTACAGGTCTTCAACTCTAACCCTACAGGTCTTCAACTATAACCCTACGGGGTCCGGAGCCTGTTGGTTTTCTGTTCTACCTCAACATTGAAAAGTGCATGCAAGACTACCTACTGTAATTCTTGGCTGGAAGTGTCCTGCAAGGAAGAGTAGGAAACTTCGAAATGCAAGATTAGAAAGACTATTGTTAGCTGTCTATAAGAAATGTTTGGAATTTGTGATTTCTGCTAGAGGGGAGTTACTTAGTACTGACTGATAGGATGCCCAAACTTGTCTAGGTTGTCACTTTTTTCAATCTATTCAATTCAGAAGGAAAAATAGTCACTGTGCATTTAAAATGTTCAGAAAATGTATTTAGAAAATCAACAAAAATGTATATTGGCCAGGGATTCCCAAACATTTACAGAGAAATAATTTACCCCCACCCATCTAGGTCGTTAGTTCTCACCGGTGACAGGGATCCTTCTGCGCCTCCACTCCATGGATCTGCGGTTATATCTGTTAATTTTACTAACATTAAAATATATATGATGTGAATGCACTCAGGACTATACATTTGTATACACACAACAATATTAATCACAAATAGCTTTCAAAGAAAAAACACATTGTTTTGGCTAAATGTTTTAATTCCCCTTGTGTTATACTATTAACCAACACTATGAGTGATCATAAAGTACATGTAAATAACATGTATATGGTCCCCTAAATCCCTGACTCTACATCTACATCTTTATGTTCATAATTCCGGAAGTGGACAGTATGATAAGTATAAAATTGTATACCAGGGCCCGTATTTATCAAGCTTCACAAAGTGCCATTTTAGTCTTAAGTGCTGAGAATTGAGAAAATGTACTCCTACTCTCAAATTTAAGTATAAAAGCAAGTTATCAAATTTCTCAAAGCTAAGAATCACTCTTACCCTCCCAGCTATTTAAGACCTCTCGAGAGTTCTCTCAAGTGGTTAGGAGTTGCCAGTAGAGGTCTCAAGTGGTTAGGAGTTGCCAGTAGGGGCTTGTGATGGCACTGAGGAAACAGAGATGTGCGCAAATCTTTTAGAAAAGGACGAATGTTTTTAATTGTTTTGACATTGCAAAGTTAATTAAACAGTATTGTTTGGACAGAGCAAACATCAACTTTCTCAGCAACTGAGTGAGGGAAATCATTTCACCAGTGACTTTACGCAGCAATTTACGCAGCTGAATTGTCATGGAAACAATTATGGCACTTACAGCTCCACACATTGTCACGTGTTTCATTGACTTCCCAATAACACACGGAATAATCCAACAGAAGCAAACGCAATTCATGCAAATAGCCGGCTTCCCAAGAGTAGTGGGTGCAATGGATGGCACTCATAAATATTATTGCTCCGAGCGTCACAGAGAATGTTTATATGAACAGGAAGAGGTACAACAGCATCAACCTACAAGTTGAGTTTGATGCAGACTACAACATTTTGGATGTGGTACTCATGGCCTGGGTCTACCCATGACGCACAGATATTCAATGAAAGTGGCCTGAAGCAGCTGTTTGAAAGGCATTTTCTGGTGCCGGAGTGGACACCCTTTACGCTCATGGTTGCATATGCCACTGCAGAAGGCCAAATGAACTACAACAGGTAGCCTATTTTATAAGCTATTCATACACAGTTGTTTCATAGTTTATTAATAGAACACTGTATCCTAATATAGGCAATAGGTAAGGTTTCAATATAGTCAGAGAGGGATTGGCCAGTGGAAGCACAGATTCCACATTCTCCACTCAGAAATTTAACTAATTCAGCAAGCAGTAGTGTTTGTTCCTCCCTCCAGTTTGGTTTTCTTTTGGAATCCATGGTTGCTATGATTACATCATTAACTCTAGGCTATATATAGGCAGGTCACTTAACATCACACTGGTTTGAATCCTGTTTGTGGCACAGAAATATGTCGTGAATCAGCTTTAAGTCTGAGACTTAAGATTTAGTCCTACACTTAAAGAAGAACTGAGATTTTTGATAACTGAATTTTAAGTCAAGTCTTAGCAGTGTTCTTATGAGTAATACTGAGAAGCTTGAAAAATACGGGCCCAGGACTATAACTCAAGTCCTCAAGGGCCTAAACACTTTTACCTGGTAGTTAATTGCAATCACCTGATGTCCCATGTCTAAACAAGCTCTCATTCAAAAGAACTAACTGACAGGCCTCAATGTGTTTTGGCTGTCTTCACGCCCCCTCGGATTCAACGATGGGTCCCTGTGAAATGGGTCCCTGTTTTTGTGTTGCTGGCTATAGTGCTTCAAGTACCTGAGGATTTAAAACTATATTTGGATTAAATACATCCTAGTGAACATTTATCCATAGCACATGTTTCGGGACAAGCGATCTGCATATGCAATTATGGCCTACAGTGAGTTGAATGGGAGTGTGACGTGGGTCCCTGTTTTTGTGTTGCTGGCTATACTGCCGCAAGTGCCTGAGGATTTGAGCTTACATTTGGATTATTTACATCCTAGTTAACATTTATCCATAGTATATTTTTATAGAGCAATCTGCATATGCATTTATGGCCTACAGTGAGTTGAATGGGAGAGTGACGTGGGGCCCTGTTTTTGTGTTGCTGGCTATACTGCCTCAAGTGCCTGAGGATTTGAGCCTACATTTGTATTATATACATCCTAGTGAATTTATCTATAGCACATGATTCGGCACAAGCTATAGTTTTGGTGTAATAGAGCAATCTGCATAGGCAAGCATGGTTGGTATAATGTATGCATGACCATTGTTTTTAAAACCTATTTTAAAATATATTTTTATTTTTCCACATAACTCAATCTTTCTACATGCTTAAAACATTATAAAACTGGCCTTTGTTTAGAGTTCACTAACCAAATTAAAGAATTATACACTTTGATATGCATTGACCTTCAGGCTTTAATTTTGAAGGTTTTCTTATTATAATTATAAGTGTTGCTAGCAGAATGCTAGTCTCCCTGCTATTGATTCCGCTTGATTACTAAGGCACTGTCTGTAGGAGTTACATAATTTAAGTTCTAAGTACTAACCCGCCTGTGTTGGTTCTTGTTTGTCAAAGGGCTGTGTTATTTACTAGGTGTGTGTGTTGCGCTTTATGTACTTATTTCTTTTAGCATTTTTCTTAGATTTTGTCTTATCATACCTTGTTGCTGTGGGGATTGAAGAAATCCATGTATATAAATGTATACAATTATATGCCCTGCATCTGCCTCTTATTCATTGACACCTAGCATAATTGACACAATGTTCGCAAATATTTTTGTATAGAATCATGAATGTGTATAATCTTGAACATTTCTGAAACTCTACAGAAATTATTGGAGCAGAAGGCTAAAAGTGCAATATGTAAATTTGACCAGTGAGTATGCCACTACATACTATCTACACTCACCTAAATAGATTATTAGGAACACCCGTTCAATTTCTCCTTAATGCAATGATCTGCTCAACCAATCACATGGCAGTTGCTTCAATGATTTTAGGGGTGTGGTCCTGGTCAAGACAATCTCCTGAACTCCAAACTGAATGTCAGAATGGTAAAGGTGATTTACGCAATTTTGAGCGTGGCATGGTTGTTGGTGCCAGACGGGCCGGTCTGAGTATTTCACAATCTGCTCAGTTACTGGGATTTTCACGCACATCCATTTCTAGGGTTTACAAAGAATGGTGTGAAAAGGGAAAAACATCCAGTATGCGGCAGTCCTGTGGGCGAAAATGCCTTGTTGATGCTAGAGGTCAGAGGAGAATGGGCTGACTGCTTCAAGCTGATAGAAGGGCAACTTTGACTGAAATAACCACTTGTTACAACCAAGGTATGCAGCAAAGCATTTGTGAAGCCACAACACGCACAACATTGAGGCGGATGGGCTACAACAGCAGAAGACCCCACCCGGTACCACTCATCTCTACTACAAATAGGAAAAAACGGCTACAATTTGCAAGAGCACACCAAAATTGGACAGTTGAAGACTGGAAAAATGTTGCCTGGTCTGATGAGTCGATTTCTGTTGAGACATTCAGATGGTAGAGTCAGAATTTGGCGTAAACAGAATGAGAACATGGATCCATCATGCCTTGTTACCACTGTGCAGGCTGGTGGTGGTGGTGTAATGGTTTGGGGGATTTCTTTTTAAAGAATGCTTTCAGCAACTTGTTGTATCAATGCCACTTCGAATCAAGGCAGTTCTGAAGGCGAAAGGGGGTCAAACACAGTATTAGTATGGTGTTCCTATTAATCCTTTAGGTGAGTGTATTTCTGTGACCAGATTACAAAAACTGTATTTTTTTATATATGAAAAAAGTGGTTATTTTGCATTGTAAAGCAGACTTGCAATAAGCAAATGACTGAGTTGAGCTTTGATTGTGTTTGTCAATGGGCCTATGCCGGTCTTTATTTGTTAGCTGTCATTTGATAGAAATGATGTATTTTAGGTTGTGCTTTTGTGTGTAACAAATCACTCCATAGCGTAGAGAATTATTGTCCAATTTCAAATGCTTTTCCTTACTTTTTTAATGTCAAAATACTGTCAGCTGGTCAATGAAAGAGAAAGTAGCATCATATTCACTGGTGCAAAATTCTACAAATAGAACCTTACAATTGGCAACGTTAGTCTTCAATTCAGTAATGGCAAATCCTGCTAAAAGCTTGAAAATATTTACTACATAACTAGTTAAAAAGCATTACATGACAGTCTACCAGAGCAAAACTACTTTCAGTTATGCATTATAAGACCAAAGGAACCCTGACACTTTTGTTGATTTCATTGTATTCATGTTTCTTTATTTTTATAGTGTTTCAAAGAATTTGATGCTGAAACAAAGGGTTTAAATTAAATATGTTTAGACACCTAAAATTTGTTCACATTATGTTAGATGAAAGTAGGCATCAAAGAACAAATCTTAGTCTCAAGTGACTCGTGTTCTATCACAGCAAATCATACTGTTCACGATGAAGGAACTCCTACATCGTTGCAATTATAATGAACAAGTTGAGTGCAATCCATTTCCATTAGCTATTTATTTAATTCCTATAATTCTTGCTATAGCTTTGGATTGGTTGGAGCAATAAGCTATGTGCTCACTACTTTTCAAGACATTCAGAAAGGGACTGTGGTAACATCATACTGTAATAAAGCAATGCTCACACCTCAACACACACAGCCACACACACACAATTAATTATATTAACCTGTTCAGGTGATTTTGTATGGTCTCTCTGGTCTGTTCATGTGTCTTTCTTGATGTATCTGTCAGGTGTCGTCTGGGTCACTGGTTACCACTCCTCTTTCCAGATGTTTTTAAGAGGACTGAGATGCAAAGTAGCCTTCTAAATGACACGTTATTGAATCTTTTCACAAATTTGAACAAAATGGATCCCATCGCTGTGAAAATGCCTATCATTTCATCAATGACCTTCATCAATGACCTTCATTACTGGCCTTTAAATGTTTTTTTCAATAATTGTCTTACCACCTTCCACTGAAACTCAATCTTGGTCAAAAATTGGGGAGGGCATTCCAATTTTGTATTTTGTTCTGGGAGGGCTGTGAGTGAGATTTTTATCAAATGGACAACTCTTGAATGAAGTGACATCTCAGCTGTAGCCTTCTCAATAGTTCACGGGGTCTATTGTCAGTTTTGTTGATTTTATTGAGCTAATGAATTGCTTTTATCTGCACATAAAATAACATTTTATAATTTGTTTATAAACTCTGTTAAAAAATGTTTTAACCAGCATCTACCAGTGCTTGGAACCTGGTATTTTAGCACCTGTGCCACTGCACCATACGGAAATCAAGTATATGGCCATATATGTGTAACAGGTGTCCCAGAGTGTGACACCTCTTCCATTGAACTGAGATAAGGACTCTAGTGAATTGACTGCATTAGTGCATATGTATATCTTTATGCTTAATTATGTGTTTCATTCTAGGCCAGTGTTATTGGACTAATGTGTTAAGTTCATGTCAGGTGTATTATGTATTGTGGAGTTGTGGCACCATCCCTTGTTCACCTAGAGCAATTCAGGGCTTGTTTGAGCTAATTAGGTTTTGTTTTTAGCCGGTGGCTGTTTATGGCTATATGCTCTGGGGGAACAAGGGATTGGTGCAATTCATTGATGATTATTGCGGTTCGGATTTCCCTATGTTGCAAGTTATTGTATAATGGATGGACTTTGGAATATGCTGATTAATTGTGCCTTCACCACTAAGTGTCAATAAGTAGAGTATATATTGTATGTTTGAGCCAGGCGTATGTCCATGTGTAGGAATAGCACAATCTATGCCGGGGTAAGAGCATAGTAAACTAAAGAGCATAGTACAAAAAGGAACGTGTGCAGCTCACTTACCTGTCTACCTACCTACAACTGCAACTGGGATTATCATTTATCTATCATGATTATTAAACACCACAGAACTCTACTCCTGTCTGGTCTCCCACCTTCCACCACACTACCCCCAATCTGTGACAGTATATATATAACGTATATGTCTGATACCAGCATATATGGTGGAAACATCATCACATATATGTTAAAATATACAAACATTGGCCATTTTTGTGTATGTGACATGTATTTCCACATTTAACATTCTTATCTGCATTTACCTATGGTTTAAGTGATGTATAATGTCTGGTGATGTATATATGAGAGTATTTAAATAAATAATATAGAAATACTAATATGTTTTTCCTTGTCTTATGTCTGTTAACAATTAGCTTATACAAATCTGAATAAGAATGACTGTTTATGTGTGGGATATTGATATTATATACTGTATATTATGTGGTGATAAGTAGAGGAATGACATTACAAACACAACTTGCTCACAGTTCAGCTCATGTAGCCTGGCGTTGTTGTTCCCAAGATGGCGCCTGCCTGTAAACGCGAACGGTACTGTCTTTTAAACTATCTTTTTGATAAACTGTCTGTACATGTACAAACTTCTCAATGCTTTGGTTTGCATGTAGGGACCATATTTATGCTACTGTGGAAGTGTGGTTCTATTTTGAGCCTTTTTAGTGGTATAAAATTGCAATTTGATTTACTTCATCCATGCCCTCACAACTAGCATTATAAGGCAATTATCAGTTTGCACTAAAACTGGGCACATTTGAGTAGCCTGAAAACATGTCTCAGAGAACAGTTGACTTGGTACCCATGTGTTATTAACCCCTAGGTTCATTTTGCGCTGGTATTGTCCATTAATACAAATACATAAATGTAATTTTATTTAGTAAAATGTGTACATTATCATTAAGTCTACAATCTTCTGAAAACAGGACCCAAAGTCTTGTTGCTTACTTTATTATAAAACTCAAACTCCATACATATTAAGAAAAAGTTTTACATTTTTTATTTAAGGAAATTAACAAATCCATTGAAATGGCATGGTATTTGTTTTTTAATCTAGATTTTACTACTCCCAGCATCCTTTTTACAGTGTATAATATTAGAACAATTAAGTTAATTGAATGCCTTTCTGTAAAAATGTAGTGTAAGGTCTAATTGTTTTGCATCAACCATGAGCAAGAGTTTTCATGTGTTTTGCATAGGCTTACTGGAGCTTGCAACACGGGTGCAGGCCGAGACCTCACAACACATTTTTAAATACAAAATTTACATTATTCATTTAGCAGATGCTCCTATCCAGAGCAACTCACTGTATATGATAAGGAACAATCAATTAGTTTGAGCTAAACAAATTATTCTGTAATTATTTAATTCCATAAAATTTGTGTGTGAGACATGTGCCCTTGATTCTCTTCCAGTGGTTACACTGACACACAGCTATGTTTACACAGTGCAAGTACTCATTCACTTTTAATACTTAATAAAGAAAGTAGTTAAATGTATGCACATATACATTTTGTGATTTATTACACACCCACAGTGTCACGGTCAGTACAGGAGGCAGGAGCAGAGAGCAGAGTAAAATCCTATAACATACACGAGAGCACTAGAAGAACAGAGAGGAAACGTATGTGCTGAAAACAAGTTTTACTGGTCGTAACGGGAAACAATACAAGACACTTGTGGTACAAACAAGCGGGCCTTATATACATAGTCAATGACACTAATAGAATGCACCTGTCGATAACTAGGCGGACGCTGAGCATAGAGAAGGTTAGAGCTCCGGAACAATGAATAGGGAGTCGGGCTCTCTTAATGAACATAGAAGACTGGCTAGCCAACCAGAAGGCACCCGCTGAAATAACTAAAATCACAGGGAAAAACAACCTGTCCTAACCACAGTGAAAACAATATATAAAAGTCCTAATACTCAGGCGATCTAGGCCTGACACACAGTCAATCAGAGCAATATTAAGTGTTTCTGATGTTTACAGTTTTTTCCAATTGCTAACACACAACATGCATAATTTGGCTCATTTAAAACTCAACACACAAGAATGCTTTACACAACACTTGAAGATTAACATTGAACTGCCATGTCAAAACTGCCATTCTGCAATTAAAACTGCCATTCTGCAATCAAAACTTTGACACTCTGACTTCAAAAGGCCCTCTTCAGATCGATAGTTAACACACATGCACATGAACAATAAACAGTCAAACAGACACAACACACTGGTCAACTTCACTCAAGACACTTCTGTCATTTGTAGTTTTTCAACCGTTTTTATTCCCGAAACCAAGCCTCAGTGATACATTGTACAGGTAGTAAAACAACTCCCATTATAAGTCAGGGATCACTCCGTCGATTGGGGTCGGGCCACGTCACCTCGTCCACATCACCCTTGCTAGGCAACGGGAAAATATATCCGGGTGTGGTGTATCCACCCGTGGATCGAGCCCACCTCGATGTCTCCGCATGCCTACTCCATTGCTCGCAGGAGCGGCACGCATGCATGTGTAGGCAGTCATAGACCTTCCACCGCCATGCCAAAAATAATTCCCCTATTAGCTTGAAAACCGGGAAATAAAGGGGCAGGTACAGCACCATGAAATGGTCGTAGTTGGCGAATTAGTCCCAGACCAGAGCAGCCCGGTGGAAACTGACATTATCCCAGATGACAACGAACATGGGCTGCCCTGGTTGGTCCTATGTGACCGCGGCATGTAGTGCATGCAGAAATGTCAGTATGTGTGCAGTGTTGTAGGGACCCAGGGTGGCATGGTTATGGAGGACCCCCTGACCACTAATGGCTGCACACATGGTGATGTTGCCCCCGCACTGCCTGGCGACATTCTCGATGGCCCTTTGGCCGATGATGTTTCAGTCCCGATGTCTGGTTTTTACCAGTCTCTTCCTCTATCTCCTCTCCCGCTTCCCTCCCCGTCTCTTCCTCGTTCTCCTCTCCCTCTTCCCATCTCTTCCTCATCATCTCCTTCCCCTTGGTCCTTCAGCCTCCATATTCACGATTGTCTCACGACAGGTGCTCATACCTGAATTATATAGTGACTGATTTGTGTTCAGTTACAGGTTAAGTGTTTTACGATGTGTACGGTAGTGTTGCTAATGTCATGTGTGTTTTAACTATTGAATGGACGTGCTGACTGCAGAGTGTTTCATCATTGGCCAAAGTGTGTAACACATGCACGATGTGTGTAGTGTTTTGCACCGTGTGTTACAGAATTGTTTACGGTGCCATGCTGACATTGTGTTTATTCATTTGGTGCCTGAGTGTACCAAATGCATGCAAACGTT
>JACXGM010037503.1:0-11086 GCA_016801145.1 Umbra pygmaea
GTAAAACTATACTTGAACAAGACAAAAATATTAAACCATGAATGTAACATGATGTTTGTACGTTCATAGATCTAATTTCACTCGTACGTTTTCTGTTTTACGCTTGACTTTTCTTACGAGGGTAACAATTTTCGTATGGATTTTCTTACGATCCTAAGAATACGTACGGTTAACCTTTTGACAGGTATATCGCTCCATACAGACCTCACATGACATCGGAAATGTGCACATGAACATAGTTTTCTCAGTTTTAAATCATATCTAACCGTACACCTAACCTTAACTCCAACCTTAACCACACTGGAGTGTTAAAATGTAATCCCTGTGCTATATTTATATATAAATCGTAATTATAAATCAAAATTAAACTTAATGTGAAGTCCGCATTCAGTTTTGAATCAACCAATCAGATGACTTCTGCCTCCAAGGCAGATCTGCTTAGAGAACACTTTTCAATAACTAAAAATCCTATGAGCTGATTTGATCAATCTCTGCCCCTCCGCAAATGAGGCGGAGCCGACAAGGCTTATAGAGAAATTGGACATCAGAAATTTGCAGTGGAGAAAAAAACTGAGTGGAATGTTAAAAAAAAAAAACATTTTTCGGTTTCCATTTTTTTTAACCAGGTAAGTTCACCAAGAACAATTTACAGCAAGGACTGCTGGAAGGATGTTAGAGAGGATCAGTTAAGACTTAACAGGCCTGCTTGGGGACAGAAAGGCAATGCATTCACCATTGCAATACTGGGGATTAGAACCAACCAGGTACCTTTCAGACACAAATCAGAAGACTTAAAGCTTTTGCTACCCAAAATTTGAATATTCAATAGTTGAATGGAATAACATTTTTTAAGAACAGCAGAAACATCTGAATATTTGGTGTACATTTGGGTACATACAGTTGCAATCAAAATTATTCAACCCCCATTGCAAATCAGGTTTATTGTAAAAATGTACAAACTTTCAGCTGTTTGCAATGGACAAATCAAACAAAAGCAATTGAAATAGCTCAACTACTTTCCCCAAATGCAACTGATAATGACTTCTCCAGTCTAAAAAGTAACCCCTGTGGGTATCTGGACATGCTAAGGTAATTTTGCAGTAAAGATGCTGACCAATTATATGGAAATAATTATTACCTGTACTTTCAGATCGGTCTTGACATTACGAATAATTATCAATCCATTAGATCATTGTTACATCAACTATATATGGTAACTTTTATGAAGCCACAACTATAAATATCATGCAACACTTAAAACAATCTATAAGGTTGAATACTAGGCCCTATATAATTTCACTTGGTTTTTGCATTTGAATTTGGACTTTCCTGCAGTCTTAATATTAATGGTAAGACAATATTTCTCTACACAAAGATAGAATCAGATAATTTCGCATTAGATTTTTATTTTTTCATAATCCTTTTAAAGCGCACAAGGAATTCAATACCTCAGTGTTTGAGTGACATAAGCAAGGATAATATACAGGACTATAAACTGTCAGCAATTTTACAGAAAATGAAATATCATTTTTATGTGATAACTATAACAACAAGAGAAACTTTTTTATTATTCTATGCTATAATACTGCTCTTCTGAGTTACAAAAATATTTTTGTTCCATAGAATATACCTTTACTGAGAAATGTGTCTGGATGACCTGACTGCTTTATTGCCAATACTCACAAGGTACAGTAGTAATTATTATGAACAAAATTACAACAGAAAGACAATGGTTTAAAGTACCATTTTTTCTTGAATCCTTAAGAAATGCTTACAAAATGCAACAAAAGAAAAAACTAAACTGGACAAACTCCACAAGGTGCAAATTACAAAACCAAAAGATTTGAGCACACATACGTGGCACTTTCAAGTGTGACACAAGTGGATAATGGAAATAGATTTAAACAAAGGAATTAATACAGAATTTGAGATAGCAACCATTTGAAGAACAATAAAATGGAAATGTTGTTCTTGTGAATGATTTGTTCAAATACAAATTGAAGGTTATTTATCAATAACATTTCTAGCGCCTTTCTATCCTGTTAGTAGATGAAACGCAATAGGGCTGTTTCTTCATAGGTTTTCTAGCTGGATTTTCCCAAATAAATAGAACGGAGAGAGCAGAAATCACTGACTTTAAATCGAGAACCCAGTTCTACTCATATTTCTAAACATTTAATAAAATGTAATACATAATTCCTGGTGGATACCTTTAAAAAAAAAACAGTCCCAGTGTATTCCAATTACCTCCAAGGTGGGTAACATTGTTTTGTTTCCTACTCAGCATGACATGGTTGCGTGCTGAATTAACACTAAGTAACAAAAATGTCCTCAAATCTCCAGAAGAAATCTGTTTAACACAAGACTTCTTAAATTGTGCTGAACACAATTTAATCAATGATAGCTGTTCAAATCCCATTGGAGACAGTGTATTTACTTCTAAATTAGGATGCTTGATGAAACTAGAATATCTGACCCAAAGTAAAAACATAAATATGTTGCTAAAACACCATATACTCGTTTTAAAGCTCCCACTAAATCAATTGTTCATCCAGAGCAATTGTTTATTTGTCCATAATAACATTGCATGGTTTAAATGTTCACCACTTTTCCAAGATTGATTTATTTCACACATTATTGCTGCATACATGTTTTGAGAGCTGCAGGATGTCAACCAATTAGAAAAATTGACTAAATTGACCGACTGAAAAGTGAAAGCACTCAAATCTTTTAAAGCTGTGACACTTCATCCCACTTTTGGAAAAGATGTGAAGGCTGATTTAAACTCTCACGGTCCGGGACATAACATTAAAATCCTGTAGTATGCTACAACGCATACTCTGTGTCAATTCACAGGAGACATTTTTCATGCACATTCATTTGAAGATACACTACATTTTGTAGCAGCAGTGAACTGCAGTATAACTTGCTCATGGCTGCTGGCTTTCTGCTACTTAAAGATCTATAAGCAGCAACATCTTCTAGTTAGAATATACACATCTGAAATAAACTAAACTGTATATCCAATTTACTGGACATAATCCTAATCTGTTATACTTTTCTCCAAGCAGTGCTGCTTCATGTGGAAAGTAATGTAGCTTGACACATACCTATACAATAACTATCATGCTACGGTCTTATGGCTACAATAAAAGGCATTTATTTCTAAGTGCAATTCAAGCTGTTGGTACAGAGGGAATAGATTGTAGCACTGCAGCTCCCAGGAAGACGTGTGTCTGTTCAGGACACTAATGCTATGTAAATAAGAAGGGTGAATGGTTAATAGAACTAAAGCACTAATCTAACAAGGAGCTGGACACAGGAACATGTTCATCGTGAAACCATATGGCCTCGTGAAGACGGATCGGGATCGAAGAACATAGCATCCACTGTGTAAACTGGAGTGGCTTGCATGTGATCCAGCTAGCGCAGGTTTCTTACTATGGTCTCTGCTGCATTATCACAACAGCGTAACATGGAGTGTGAAATCAAAGGTCAAGAAGTGTTGAAAGTAACAGTACATCAACCTACATGAAAACCCACTGAGGGCACGGCCTGCATGAAAGACCTTGAAAAATGAATTAAATCAAGACTGTAATACAACAGAACAAATAATAAACAAAGGCAAGGCAATCTCAGTTATGGCCGTTTATGTCTCTCTTTAAATATTTACCTTTTCTAACAGAATATATAGAGTAATTTGGCCATTGAACACAGTGACTCCTTTACTTCTCATCTGTAAAAATGAGCATATGTACACGTTTATACAGCTACCGAGAGCTACCTCCGTCTCCCAGAGGACCCCATCCACTAAAAGCACGATACCTGAGTTTTCAAAAGAATGCTTCACTCTCCCCACACGTTTCACATGATATCGAGGGAGATGTACACCCACTCACAAAAACACACACACTTAAGAAAGTTAAGACTCCCTGAAAGGCTGTGTATAGTAGACCTTCCTTAAAATGCCACACCAATGTTTTTGAATCAATGGTCCTTTCAGACCATAGCTTGAACGTTCCTCACCCGCCCCCCCTACTGCATTCATGTTGGAGGTGTTGAGACCACCACGTCGTACAGCAGGTAGAAGTCAAGGTGGCAGCTGAACAAGGACAGTCCTCAGAATGACAGCGTGTTAATGTGGAGAAGATAAAGTGGGTCAATGTTTTGTTTCGGAATAACAAGTGATGGACAACTTCCTGGGAGACTTCGTCTTGGCCTGGCTGACGGCTGCTATGGGTGGGACGTGGGGAGGGGTTGTTGGGTAAAGCAGGTCTCACTATGAGGAAGACACTGACCTGGGTACGGAAAACCTGTAGTCGGAAACACGGAAGAAAAACAATGAGCTGGGGATGGAGTTGTCAAGGTTAAAGTGGAAGAAGATCCTATGCAAAGACTTTACCTCTGTAGTCTCTGCACAAGCTCAGACACCAACGAGTCAGAGATGCCAGGATGTGACTTTTCTGTCACAAAAATGGCTTCCCTCAGCTCGTCCAAAGCCTCTGGCTTGCCATTGGTTGCCTCAACCTGCTTCTCCTTTAACTAAAGGGAAGGACAGACAGGATCCTTATTATCATAATAAAAGTTTGTAACTGTAACTCTAGGGCCTTTTTACATTCCGAGAGATACTGATAGATACCGATAGCTTTCAGCAACATTTTCCAAGTCCTTGCGAGCTCATCTCCATACTGTTTGTCTTTACACTGTCATGTCTCCGGACTGCAATCGCGCATTTGTTGGTGTCATTCAAGGCGTCCTGAGCTGCATGCGTTCATCAACCAGCCCAGCGACTTACAGTGAAGAATTCCCCTCAATACGCATTTCTCCTGGGCTGTTAGCAAAGCCCCAGGTGGGATCTCTCATGAGCTACCTCCGGAAGTCAAGTGGAATTCAAGAGAGACTACAATTAAGTCACATCCCAACGTTGGCTCGAGCGGTTTCAGACAATGTTGCTGAAAGCTATCATATCTATTTTAGTGTAAAAAGCCACTAATAGTTTCATCACAGATTTGACACTTAATCATTGACAGTGTCTGCTCTAGTCTATCCAGATATTTTGGAAATATGACCTGTACATACCTAAAAACCTATTTTATTGTTTATAAAATATAATTAAAGCAGTTTTTCTGTGTTTGAGGAGCACCACAAAAAGTAAAGTTTTGGGCGTATTTACAACGTAAAAAAAACGGCATGTTACCTCAGTAAACAAAGGGGAGATGATGGTGGACCAGCTCTGTGATAAAGGCCTCTCTGGACTGGTTGGCATCTGAAAAACCATGAATACAACCAGTCATTTTACACTAACGGCTGATAGAATAAGCAGATACAAGCAGAGACAAGAGATATGAAGGTCAGCATTCTAAATACACCATGTGAAACCAAAACTTCCTGTTTGGTTAGGTCATGAGGTGATGAAAACTAAAACGAGAAAGCATGCACTACGAATATACACCCATTCTTAACTCGGTATATGAGGTTGAGCTTTACTTATCTCAGGAGTTAATCATTTGACTGGTATTGTTATTATCCCACAAGTGACGTTGTACCTTGTTCAACCCCAGCTCGTCAGGTTGGGCGGCTCCGTTCTGACACTTCTTGGGGTCCTTTTCCCTGATGGTGTTAAAGATCCAGTCATCGTTCCCAGAGTCATTCCCTCCAGATGCCTGTCCATCTTGCTCCCTTACAACACATTCAGATAATATTTACACTACCTCACAAGGACAGTCTGACACATGTACCTATGAGGAACATATCAGTGAGTTCCAAAACACCATCTTCCCACGCATGAGAGGATGTACAAAAGGTGTCAGTTGACAATAACATACAAGTCTGACTCATCCTCGCTGGAATCCTCTCGAGACTGTTCTGCTTTCCACCTCTTGTACTTCTCCACCAGCTCTGAAAGGTAGGACGTCTTCTTGGCATGACGGATGATCAGCTTGTGTTTGAGCAGCTCTTTGGCAGTTGGTCTCTAATTAGGAGCACAGAGTAAAGCAAGTATACATACTTGATGTGTTCAAAAGTAGTCTTGTGTACCTACTGGACGTGTTCAAAAGTAGTCTTGTGTACCTACTGGAAGTGTTCAACATTAGTATTGTGTACCTACTGGATGTGTTCAACATTAGTCTTGTGTACCTAATGGATGTGTTCAACATTAGTCTTGTGTACCTACTGGATGTGTTCAACATTAGTCTTGTGTACCTACTGGATGTCTTCAACATTAGTCTTGTGTAAATACTGGACATTTTTAATCTAATGGACGTGTTCAAAAGTAGTCTTGTGTACCTACTGGATGTGTTCAACATTAGTCTTGTGTACATATGTGGTCAACATTAGTCTTGGGTACCTACTGTACGTGTTCAACATTAGTCTTGTGTACCTACATTAGTCTTGTGTTTATACTGGAAGTGTTCAACATTAGTCTTGTGTACCTACATTAGTCTTGTGTTTATACTGGAAGTGTTCAACATTAGTCTTGTGTACCTACATTAGTCTTGTGTTTATACTGGAAGTGTTCAACATTAGTCTTGTGTACCTACATTAGTCTTGTGTACCTACTGGCTGTGTTCAACATTAGTCTTTTGTACCTACTAGACGTGTTCAACATTAGTCTTGTGTTTATACTGGACGTGTTCAACATTAGTCTTGTGTACATATGTGGTCAACATTAGTCTTGTGTACCTACTGGACGTGTTCAACATTAGTCTTTTGTACCTACTAGATGTGTTCAACATCAGTCTTGTGTGCATACTGGACGTGTTCAACATTAGTCTTATGTACCTACTGGATGTGTTCAACATTAGTCTTGTGTGCATACTGGACGTGTTCAACATTAGTCTTATGTACCTACTGGACGTGTTCAACATTAGTCTTGTGTACCTACATTAGTCTTGTGTACCTACTGGACGTGTTCAACATTAGTCTTGTGTACCTACATTAGTCTTGTGTACCTACTGGACGTGTTCAACATTAGTCTTGTGTACCTACTGGACGTGTTCAACATTAGTCTTGTGTACCTACATTAGTCTTGTGTACCTACTGGACGTGTTCAACATTAGTCTTGTGTACCTACATTAGTCTTTTGTACCTACTAGACGTGTTCAACATTAGTACATACTGGAAGTGTTCAACAATACAATTTGAAGAACTGAAAAAGGAGGTTCACTTTATATAAGATAAAAAGTGAGTCCTACAGAGGTATCCTAATGAGCAACAGATTCTCTCCACACTTACAAAGCTGGGCTCTTTGTTTAAACAGGCTTCTATGAATTCTTTGAGCGGTTTGCAGTAGTTTCCTTCCAGTGTGGGTGGGTTGTTCTTTGGGATGAGAAATAAAACCTTCATAGGGTGGAGCTCTGAGTGGGGTGGCTCTCCTTTCGCTAGCTCTATGGCCGTTATGCCCAGCGACCAAATATCAGCCTTTAACACAACAACGAAAAACAAGGTTGTCAAATTTCGACTACTGACTTCAAGCAGCTTTAGGTCGGTTTAGTAATGTAACTGATAACCAGCATATTTCACAGTATGAAAGTAATAACAGTAAGACTTGAATGAACATATGTATTTACAAGATAAAAGGTCAGAGAGTTGTATTATCTACCACAAACAATAGCGCGTAACACTATTCACTCCCAGTAGTAGGGATACATTTAGAAGGCCTAGAAAAACTGAGGCTGTCAGGCCATTTAAGGAACTACTCTCAACTCATGGTTTCTCCGGTTTGCCGCATGATGACTCATATATTGTGGTCATTCCTAATGTGTCTGGTGACATTTTTGTGCCCAGTGATTCTAGTTGCGATCATAGGAAGTCACAGATGTTAGGCTCTCTATACATGCCACTACACAGCAAAACTGTGAAAATAAGTCCTGGTTAAAAATAATTACGAATTGGAAAACTATGGAGAACATAGATAGCATTCAACTAAATTTTACAAGTAATTAAGGAACCTTTACACTGTGTCATGGTAACCTTAAAACACAGAGAGCTTGTGGTTTTTCTGACCTTTGAATCGTATGCAGACTGTTTTATAACTTCAGGTGCCATCCAAAACGGAGTGCCTACGAATGTGTTCCTCTTTATCTGGGTGTCCGTTAACTGCCCTGCCACTCCAAAGTCTGCCAGCTTCACGTCTCCTTGCTCCGATAGCAAGACGTTAGCGGCTGCGGGAACAACAAGCTTGGAGTTTCACGGTGGCGGCCAGTTCAAGAAGACATTAGTAATTCATGCTACACTTGTATTGTCATTGACAGCTCTCAACCGTACCTTTAATATCTCTATGTATTTTCTTTTCAGAGTGCAGGTACTCAAGTCCCTTAAGGATCTCTCTGAGAATTGTAGCGATCTGTGTTTCGTCCAAGGCACCAGGCTCCAACTGCATAGAAGAGAGCAGGATTGATAGTGTTCCAACTGAACTGCATTACAACAACACAATGTTACTCAGCAGGTTATTGAAAAGTGGTATTACAGAAAAACATACCAAATCCAGAGCCGATCCTCCTCCTAAATATTCCATAATTATCCATAACTTTGCATCCTGTAATCAAAGAGAAAAGGTGTTTTAATTATTAACCATCCGGTTGTCTGCATTAAAACAGCAAACCCTGAACAGTTATAATTTAGCACCATACTGCAACAGAGTGCTAACGTCTTATTTATTGCCAATAATATTCACAATTCAGCTATCGAGATTCCAACCATGTTCATACATATTAAAGATGCAGCTAATGCTGAGAGCCACTCCAAAGCCTTCCCCTGGGGAGCATCACAGCACATCTGGCTGCCTCACAGATCATATTAGGTAATTGCCAATTAGGTCACTTACGGTAAGAAGCCATAATAGCAATGTGATGCCTGGACAAAGTGCTGTTCAATAATGCAGCACATCAAATTGCTTTGGTGGAGTAAATGATGCCCTACTGAATCCATCTCTCTGCACATTCATTCTGTCTAGTGTCCCGAGGCCACACAAAGCACTGTTGACAGCAGATGTGACACATTTGAGGGATAATATATCTTTGTGTCCACAAAAAGGGACCCTTCAGATCCAATGTGAAGATCATGGTAGGACATCTAATTTGTTTCTTGTGAAACTTAAGAGTCTATTGAGTCACCACCAAATTACTACTTTATTGTTTGGTATTGGGATAATCTACATATGATTTAGTTACATGCAGCAATTCATAGGCTAAATGTAGTTATATGTATTAAGCTGTGCAATACATTTAAGCTATGCAAATTTCTTTAAGCCTTGGAACGGCATTCTATGAACTACATTATTTTTGTTTCTGAAAATATATAAAACTACCCCTTTAATTTAAATGCATTCCAAAAGACTACTCAGTTCTGTAACCTAGTTAGGATTAATGCCATCTTGTTTTCAAAAGAAACCCAGACTCACTTATTGTTTTCTCAGTTACCACTTAAATCCAGCCTTTCAAGGGTAGCTAAATATGTTCATATTCTCCTGTTATCTGTGATGACTTTGTCTTAGACTCATGGTCATGCACAGGTTGAAAAGATTCTGTATTTGAAGCATCTAATAAAACACTAAAAATGTAAGTTGATGCAGTAGTTACCATACTATGGATTACCTTACTACAGAGGCAGTGGAAGATCAATATTTCTAGTAATTTATCATCATTAATCATATGATAACAGCTTTTTGTTAATGTAGACTACATGTTGCTAATTGACATCAACATTTAGCTAAATATCAACGTCATTCAAAACATCAGACCTTTTTAAATAGATTATTTTCATAATGGAAACAGTTAGACCATTTATAACTTACATTTTCCTACCCTGTATGTATATTGTGAGCTGTTCAGAATTGTGTGTTCTCTCTGCTGGACAGTGTACCATCGGCCTGTCAGCTATAATATACTGTAGGTTTATGTCCGTATATAATATGCACAGTGACAGTGTCCACACAAATTAAATTATTTCAGATGTATTTGGTTTAAATAGGCCTTGTAGTAGACTTGAGTACTGTAATCTATTATTTCAAGTGGAGTTTATACATTTTATTTAAATTTGATAGTAGAACATGGACATACCTATTTTATTGCTGTCATGTGTAGTCGTCAACAAAAGTGAATTGTAAGACATACCAAAGTAACTCTGATGGTGCACTTCCACAACATGTGCAGTGTAGTTTCCCCATGAGCCATACAATTTCATAGAAACTGAGCTATATAGAGCATATATGCATTTAGTGTTGGGTGTTAAACAAATCTTGTGGCTGCCACCTACCACAATACCTGGTGAGCCAAAAAGTTTACATTATGCCCTAGTTGTGGATCACTTGGGGCCCCAAATAGACGTTTGGGAAACCCAGAACTAGAAAGCAAAAGTACACTGATAAGTTGTTGAAATCTACTCCAGTAGACCTTTGATAATGTCAGACCCTTGTACTTCATCAATGATCAACCAAGGTTACACATTTGAAAAGTATTTCTCAAAATAGGTTGTAAAAGTAGAGTGTTCGAGACAAATAAAGACCCTAAATATGATGTACTCTGTCATGTTTGTGCCCCATGTCATCAAAATAGGTTGTAAAAGTAGAGTGTTCGAGACAAATAAAGACCCTAAATATGATGTACTCTGTCATCCCATGTCATCAAAAGCACAAGGTTGGAAAGTTAAAGGTCACAGCAAACTCAGGCATTAAAAGTTTCTTATAATTGTGCAAAGTGTTAGGAGCAAATGTTTAAAATGCAATTATATTGGCACACTTGTTTTCAGTCATTTTTGGACCCTCTCTGCAACAACGAAGGAACTGAGGCTTTTCTGATCATTTAAAAAAAACTTCCCTCTACAATTCATACTACAGGTTTTCAATGGGATGCAGCAAGCTCTATTAACAGACAAGTGTCAGCCTCCTGGCTAGGGCTGGGCACCGAACATCGATACTTTTATGGCACCGACCGAAATACTCCAATACTATCGAGTATCGAAAAATTATTTATCTTTCGATGCCAAATTTCGGTTCCAAAAGCGTCTGTGAGCCAATAATCATTTAGCATACTTGCTTGTAACGACATAGTCACCTGCGATTGGCTATCTAACGCAACTTAAAACACGT
>JACXGM010037504.1:0-11086 GCA_016801145.1 Umbra pygmaea
CAGCTACTGTCACGCTGTTGGTATTCTCTCAAGACGTAGCCTAACATTCGAATCATGAGAAGTAATAACTGAGGCTAAATGCTCCGGGCCAAGTCACAACAGCCACACTGATGCTTGCTACCCTGCTGGACTGTAGGGATTTTCTCAAGCTGTACCATTTTAAACGCTATTCACTTTGGGCCTTGTATTTTGGTCTGCTTATGTGAAACGGCTGAAGCTGCCAACGTCTTGGATTAGTTTTGGAACAATGAATCTTTCTCTTATTCAGACAACTGCATGTGAAATACACTATATATTCCCGACTCCAGCGTCAGTCATGGGAAAGGTTGTATTTTAGACCAGATAGATATAATATCCTCTAAATCTATGTGAATTACAGCTAAGTCATTTGCCTATATTAAGGGCAACCATCATGCTGACACAGGAAAGCGCCTTCGCCAAACTGGTGCCACAAACCTGGAAGCACTGAATTGTCAAAAATGTCTTTGTAGCAATAAGTTGACACAAGAGCCTGAAAAACAGCCCCAGACCTATATGCCTCCTCCACCATTAGTAAGGGCATGCACATACTTTTGGTCATTAAGTGTACCAATCTCAGCTTTGTTGCTGTGTCAGACACTGTTCTTCATTTTGTGACAGGCCGTAATGTAATTGGCTTTTCCTACACACCTCGCCCAAAAATAGGTGAGTAGCCTATTTATATCAGAGTCTGAAACTTATGGATAATGCAATGACATTTACAAAAATGACCACATATTAATGTCTCACATTTTGTCTGGAAGTGCAGTGCTATCTCTGGTTCTGCTATAGCAATGGAACAAGCTCTACAGGGAGCCAGGTCTTCGCGTGACTCTCTTCCCTCAGCCAGGTGTGGTTTTGGATGAGTCACACAGACACTTTGTTTATGAATGAGATATTTGTTGGGAACGTGGAGGGACATTACAGTATGGGTGCTCTCTGCGGGGGTGGTTGAAAAACAACACACATCTAAATAGAATGTGAGGAAAGAATAGTGAGGGAGGCAGGGAGAGAAAGGAATGACGGAGAGGAGGGGGGGGTAGAGGAAGTGACGCGTGGTCTTGACAGTGTGAAGGAGGACGGCAGAGACCAGAGCTGTGAAGGTTAGCTGGGCCGCAGGGGTCAGCAGGGTTGGGTTGCTGACGTGCTCCTAATGACATGAGGTGATGACAGGGCACCCCCCCACCCCGACTACCCCCCCACACCCCTACGGCCCCGACTCCTCCGCTCTGCCCTTCTCTCGCCCATTCTCTTCTCTCTTCATTATTTCCCCACTTCCCATCTCTCCACCTTTCATTGCTTTATCCGTATCCCATTTCTTTCTGTACAGCACCACAAAAGGGCATCAGTTCTGGACACCTTCACCTGAACATCCCTCTTCATGACTTGCAGAAAACACGGACGACTGCACTGGAGAAATATTTACTCTCCTCATTTGGAGTGTGTGTGTATGAACGCCTCGTGACCGCACCTAAAATTCAACATGGTGCCTCAAAAGTCTTCCCACTAGCGGTGAGGTGTTCATCCTTTTAGCTTGCAGTTCTTTGTCAAAAATAACAGGGGAGGAAATAAAAATAACAGCACAAGCCCTGAAACATAGAATGCTATGTGGTTCTACCTGCTGCTTTCAGAGAGATGTTGACTGAGTTATGACGGTGCACTTCTCTGCCTTCCTCCATTGACGTTTTCTGTGCAGTGGGATTCATATTAGTATTAGTATGGGGGCTAAAGATGATGAAGAGTGTCCGATGGCCACTCTCTAAGCTCAGGGGGCAGTCCTATGTGTGACGAACCAATGAGCAGAGGAGCACAGTTGCCATATGTTTGGAGTAGCGGGAGAGTGGCGAGGCTGTGAGTGTGGGGAGAAGATGCCATGCTGGAGAAGGGGGTTGGATGGAGAAGTGTTTCCAGGGATGTTAACAGACGCTGGGCAGCGAGGTACCTGGGACGTCTAAGGCATTGATGCTCAGAGACCCAGAACAATTTAGCACAAGGCCACCGTGCCTGAACTGCTAGCTGATTCTAGGGCTGGATGAGAAGGAGGAAGTCTAGGAGGAATTTGGAAAGGTGAAGAAGGAAGGAAGTGGAAGAAAAATAAGTGGTGGAGAGAAGAGGGATGTATAGATGTATGGATATCTGGAGGTTAAATATCTGGATGTGTAGATATGTCGATGTATAGTTGATATGTATGTGTAGGTAAGATATCCTAATTATCAATGTCAACTGTATTTATATTATATAGATAGATTTCTACTGTAACTATATCATCACAATTTAGTTTGAGCCTGACTATGGGTTCTCCAGCTTTGCCCAGGCCTCCAGCGTGAGGCGGCACAGATTGGTGTGATGCTGCCTAGGATTTGGGTTAGATATGTCAGATTATCTACCTTGCCACGTTGCTCTCCAGTGACTCCTTGTGTTCAGACCGGGCGCCTGTAAATTCAGTCACAGAAGCACAGTTGGTTAACGTTATCATCCCGTGCATGATCTAACTAAATGCTTCTGTGTTGGATGAGCAGTTCAACATGTGGTTAGATGAACCATGTGAGCACCCCTCTCCATCCTGCATCTGTCCAAGGAGTTGTGGAGCAGCTGACAAGGCAGGGTTATTGGGAAATGGATAAGACCTATTGGAATGGAATAGAAAAAAAAAAGTAAAATAAAAGACAATCTGTATTTATATTATGTACTGTAGATATCTAAATTGTCTGTATTTATATTATATAGATATCTACCAGGCTCGTCTGTATTTATATTTTATAGTTATCTAGATTGTCTGTATTTATTATGTAGATATCTAACAGTATCATCTCTATTTATATTATACATATATCTAGATCAGTGGTTCCCAAACCTTTTCATGACACGGCCAAAAAAAGCACTCCAACACATTTTGCAACTGGCAAAAACATGTTGTAGCTATGGATATTGTAGCTATGGATATTGTAGCTATGGATATTGCCTTATTGGAATGGATTGTGGTTAGTAACAGGTCAAGAAAACACATGGAAAAAAGAGACCATTGTATAGGGACTGAAATGTTTCTTAAATCAGCCCCATTGAAAACAAGTCACAAGCCATCAAATAAAACCAAGCTGCTTGAATTGTCTGGGTTCTCGGCAGTAAGTCGGACTCGTTTCCAGTAAGGGTTGGTGTCCGCCAGGGCGCTTTGTCACCAATCCTGTTTGTAGTATTTATGGACAGGATATCGAGGCGTAGTCAGAGTGGGGATGGGTTGCAGTTCGGTGGGCTGAGGATCTCATCGCTGCTTTTTGCGGATGATGTGGTCCTAATGGCATCATCGGCCTGTGACCTTCAGCACTCACTGGATCGGTTTGCAGCCGAGTGTGAAGCGGCTGGGATGAGGATCAGCACCTCTAAATCTGAGGCCATGGTTCTCAGCAGGAAACCGGTGGAGTGCCTACTCCAGGTAGGGAATGAGTCTTTACCAGGGACGGACTGGGACAAAAAAACGGCCCTGGACTTTGACTAGGCCCGGCCCAAAGCAATCAGCGTGCGGAAACTTAACAACAACAACAACGCCTGCCGCCTGGCATGAGTGTCACAATACATTAATTGTGGCTCATGATATTATACTATCCAAATGATATTCCTTCAAACCTACATCATATTTCCCTAGAAGAATGATGAGCTGTAGGAAGTTGCCATGGTAATGTTGTGGTCATCTAGAGTGTCCGCTGCCTCAGATTGCTGTCCTCTGTAGCTCAGTCCTCTTTTTCCTATGAACATCACCAATTCTACTACTCTTTCTAACATCTGCCATCTCTTCCTCAATTGATCTCTGTGAGCCACAATTTGGGGACCATGTAGCAGGCTGGCTTTATCTGATTTAGATGCCCTCAAAAAAATATACCTCAGCACAACCTCTCTGCATGTTGCTCCTTTCATGTTCCTCAATTCTTTGACTGATATGGTTCCAGTCCTGCATTCCACTTATGAAGGGACTGGTTTCAGTTGGTTTGGCAAATGCTAAACATACTGCACAATACATGGTATGGTTCTCTTCAGTATGTAACCCATTTTCTGTCTGTTCCATCTTTGTGTTTAAACACTCTCTGTACTGTCAGGTATTGTCTGCCTCTGAGGGTGGTATGAAAAAAAAACTCTAGGTTGTGGCTGTTTGACTTGGGGCGCTTAAAGTAATTTAAAGTTTAGCTGGAGTGGGTATCTTTCTCTGCTCTTGGTCTAAGATAAACCTGAAAAAAAACTGGTTTTATTCCAAGATAGCAAGGAATAGATTATATATTCTGTTTTAAAATTAATTTATTACTTAAAAATCTTAATTAAATGATGCAGTAATTAATCTTACTGCACAAATAATAATACCACATCTACATTACAACCATTACAAATAGGGATGGGCCGATACCACTTTTTATGGAACGAGTACAAGTAAGAGGTTTTCATTTTGGGTACTTGCCGATACAAGTACCGATACGAGTACTTTTAAGAACTATGCCAAATCTCACAATTATAAAGCTAAAATCTGCTATTTCTTAAATGTTGATCAGCCAATTCAAATATAGAAAAGTACATATTCCTACATATCCAGAAGAACATCGTACACATTGCTGGTCAATGTGTAATATTTATTACAGATGTCAATGGTTTAAGTCTCCTTCCCTAATTAGCTAAAGTGAGAGAAACACGTTTGTAAACGCAAACGCAATAGCCGTTTGTGTTAGAATTTGCCCTAAGCATTGCAGACGTTTTGTGTAAGATGAGCATGTCTGTTTGAAATGACTTTTTCCAAAACAGGGATACTTACCTAATCATATATTATTCTGTTAAGGTATTTGATTGTTTTATTATAGTCAGTAGCCTACACAATTAGCTATAGCTGTATAGCTACTATCACTGTAATCTATTGAAGAATTAAATAGGCTACATCGCATTTCCTTTAAGTTATATTTCTTAACGTTAGTGTGTCAGAACTCAGAAATACCACTATTTTGTTCACCAAGAAGTTTTGTAAACTACCGATGTCTTTCCTTGCTGAAGGTGGCTTTCAGAGCTCCGGGGGCGTTCCTCATGCCGTTTGCTACAGTTATAGTATGCACCGAATAGCATAATAACTTGCATCCTTTGTTCGTTCCTGTACTTAAATGTGCGCATTTCCTTGAGGATTCCAATATTTTTACCTATAATTTTACAAATATTAGGCTACATGAAAATAGCAATGAGAAAAACGATTTCGTATTTTGCCATTTGAACTCTACTGGATAACTGCTGAGGAAAATATTTTTTTTCAAAAGCAAACGTGTGGCTTGGTCTTTGGAATGATTATGCATTTTAGGCACAATTAAATTGCTTTTCTTTCTTTTTTAAATAGCAATAAATAGTTTTTCAGCTATGTAAGCATGGTCTCTGAATGATGAAGTAGACTGTCGTTATCATCAATATGAAATATATGCATAGGGCTGTAAAGCTTTGCGCAGCATAACGCTCTTAAATGTGGAGGAAGTATCGGCTTGGAGCAGGGGCGCTGCTAAGGATTTTGGGCCCAATGAAAATAATCTTGACAGGGCCCCCAACACAGCTGAGACAGGGCTTCTCTGGGCCCCCTCTTAGTCATGGGCCCCGAGAATCGTCATCCTTTACCCCCCCTTTACAGCGCCCCTGGCTTGGAGTATCGGGCCTTTTTCACAAGTACAAGTACGAGTACTTATGCCCAGTATCGGGCCCGATAACAAGTAGCCTACTGGTTTTGGTATCGGTAACCAGATTAGTGTTGGAAAAAAACAGGTGATGACTGCGTGTGTGGCGGGTGGTGGGCCGGCCCGCCGGCCGTCCTGGAGTACCGGCCGTTCTGTGATTCTCCAGATCACACAGATGGCCAGTCCGCCCCTGGTCTTTACCCCAAGTGAAGGAGTTCAAATACCTTGGGGTCTTGTTCGCGAGTGAGGGGACAATGGAGCGGGAGATTGGTCGGAGAATCGGCGAAGTGGGTGCAGTATTACATTCAATATATCGCACTGTTGTGACGAAAAGAGAGCTGAGCCAGAAGGCAAAGCTCTCGATCTACCGGGCAGTCTTTGTTCCTACCCTCACCTATGGTCATGAAGGCTGGGTCATGACCGAAATAACGAGATCCAGGGTACAAGCGGTTAAATGGGTTTCCTCAGGAGGGTGGCGGGCATCTCCCTTAGAGATAGGGTGAGAAGCTCAGTCATCCGTGAGGATCTCAGAGTAGAGCCACTGCTCCTTTGCATCGAAAGGAGCCAGTTGAGGTGGTTTGGGCATCTGGTAAGGATAGAGAGGTGTTCCAGGGAGGTGTTCCAGGGGGGCTCTGTTGGGCCGTCGTGGGCCATTTGGGCTGGCCGGCCAATCAGAGCACGATTGTCAGAGCCATGCTGACCCTTTAACGGTAAACAGCCCGTATCATTTCCCTCGTCCCATCAATAACAGCGTCCTTGCCCAGTCCGTCACTGTTAACAGATTTTTGTTTTGTTTATACATTAATATTAACTTATTGTCTTTGCATTATTTAATGTCTGACATCAATTTTTTGTTATTTTGACCAGTTGTAATTTTCTGCATATAAATGCTCTGTATAACAATAGTTCTATTTAGATTTAAATTTAGATTTAACTATATTTTTATTTTATTTAGATTTATTTAAATTTGAGAGAAATGTTGTCAGTAGTTTATGGAATAAAACCAAAATGTACATTTTAACAAAACACATACTCAAATGTAATACCAGAGGAACTTTCTTTTTGCTGTGGTCTATATTTCAACCGCTTGCCTTGTTCTTTCTCTCTACATGCCATTCAAACTAAACTTATTGAACACTTAGCGTAGCTAAACATTTTTTACCTTGCAATAAAAAAATTGTTTTGTTGATGTGATTGAATATGAATATGATTCTGGGCATGGTTTAACCAACTATTAAATCTTGTGCGAATACATGGCAGAAACTATCCTCAGTATAATATGGGATTGTTTGACATTTGGGTACAGACACGCAGTTTTCAGAGGCATAGATGTGTGCGCTTGTCAACTGCAGTTGCGACCATAATTGCTTCACTGTCCAATCAGATCAAAGGCTGAACATGATCTGAGCGCGTGATGTGAGACGCATCAGCCTGGGAAATCCTCACTGGAGAGCAAAAATTGCGTTATGAACAAAGCACTGCATGAATTGCCCCCTAAAATATTAGTCATCAGATTTGGAAAACTTTCACAGCACATTTGGGGACTCATGGCACAGAAATGTGCCACGGGCACATGGGTTGAAAACCTCTGATCTAGATCATCTGTATTTATAATACATCTAACAGGATCATCTGTATTTATATTATATAGATGTCTACTAGGATCATTTGTATTTATTTTGTATAGATACATAGATCATTTGTATTGAAATATTGTATCTACAGTATATCTATCAGGATCATGTGTGCCTTAGGCTGGCCACAATAAAACGCCACTCTAAAATGTGCAGTTTCATCACACAGCACAATGCCACAGATGTCGCAAGTTTTGAGGGGGTGAAACTGACAACTCCCACACAGTGATTTAAAGCCACAACAGGTGGGTTCAGCACCACGGCCAGCTCCGCAGCCTACTGAATTGTATGTGATTCCTTAGGCTGCGGAGCTGGCCGTGTTGCTGAATCCACCTGTTGTGGCTTTAAATCACTGCGTAAGAGTTGTCAGTTTCGCTCCCTCAAAACCTGAGCTAAGATGTTGCATTTATATTTTGTTCAGTGTATATAGATATCACTCAGGATCATCTATATATTTTATATAGTAGATATTTAGATCATCTGTATTTATGTTCTATATATATATATCTAATAGAATCTTCTATATTTGGCTTACGGACAGTATACTGGACATCATGTTTATTATATTGTTTCTAAAGCACCATTCTCACAGCTGAGGTACTCAAATGGATTTACATTTTGAGGGGAAACTGATCTCATCTCTCATGTCATCAATACCTGCCTGGTATTGTTTTTGTCTACACGTTATATGATTGTTCCTGCAAACACACTTGTTAATATTCTCTGCTGAGAAATGATCTAATAATCTGTGTATAATCCCTTGTCCTCTGACCAGATATTCAGAGAGCCTGTCTGTATCTGTGTATTAGCTAAGAAACAACCCTTAAACCTGGGCTCACTCTGGCTTGGTGGTATAAGGAAGCAACTAGATTAAGTTTTGTAGGAAGAGGACTCTATAGTAAATCGGTTACCTTTTGGAATTCAGTTAATCAGTCAGAGCATTGTCCTAAACCTTCAAAAAACATTTAGGCTTGGCTGGACGTGGCCCGATATTTGTTGAAGTTGAAGGGTGGGAGAAATGCGTCAGATGGCTTAGTGGTTGCAGTCGTAAGGTTGCCGGTTTGATTCCCGGCTTGGCCAAATTTTGTTGTGTCCTTCGGCAAGTCACTTTAATTTGCTCCAATGTCCCTGTAAGTCGCTCTGAATAAGAGTGTCTGATAAATAGTTTAAATGTAAAATGTGTCCCAGGCTTTATAAGCTGCATAGATGATTCACAAGTGATTTAGAAGAGTTACTCTGAGCTCCATCGATCCAGCCTCTGTGTCTGGACCCATGTTGCACAATCATCGGGCTTGACATTTACAGAGGAAAGATTGTTTACAGATCAATAGGTTTGATTAGTTTCCTATTGGTTCCTGAGTAAATGGCCATGGAGTGCTTGGACCAAAGAGAGAGAGCAATCTTCTGACATGGGGGCACCACAAAGCTGGTCTCCTTCACTCTTGTCAATCATACTTGTAGCATAAACACACACACACACACAGGGCACAGCCTAGTACATAGGGCACAACCGTTGAACCTTTAAACCCAATTTCATCACAGGTACACTCATAATGACGGCCTGGTGTTGTGATGCAAGTGTTTCCATGGCAATGCAGAATGTTTGTTGATGCTAACTGGTGTGGCTAATTCTCAGTGAAGCTCCATTCCTAAAAACGTTGATAAATAATGGATTAAAATGGGATGCCAGACTATTGTGCTTTGATTAGGGTTGATACAACGGAATGTTTTTGCTGTAACATTATTTAGGTTGAGTGAACAAATCACAGCACTTCTGTTATACTTCCTGTTTAGCTCCAATAGGTACATTCGCAAGAAGCTCCAGTGCACATATCTAATATTCATGTCGTCCTTCACACTGGGAGGTACTTAAGTGTGCTTCCCAGTAGAAGTACTGTATTATACACTGTTTACGTCCTCAATATTGATTGACATTATACTATATACCACAGGAATGACCAAACTGTTGATTTTACTTGTCTAGCAATGTTAATAGGAACATTGATAACATCAGTGAGATATCTTAGTGTTGTGGTGAATTGACAGTTTTATAAGCCCTGCATCCAAGTGCTGTGCTAGAAATGACCTTATTTGTGTTTTTTGGAAATGGGCCAGACTCCCTTGTGTCTAATTGGTTAAAGACTTTATGTTGTGACAGGCGCCAATAGGGGATTACATAAATGGAATCGGGTGTCATCCTACATGGCTGGGTTTGAGAGTAAGGCCTCTAGTATAAATTGTTATCGCAGATTTTCAGCGTAACAGCATGATGTAAAAGCAAATCTCTACATGTGAATTTCCTGTCAAAACAGAGGGGTATAGATTTGAAATTTTATTTACGTTGCACATCTGTAATGCTTTAAAATATACCCCAAATATGAGGTGACGCCTGGCGTTATGTTCCACAGCAGAATTTAGAGCTCTATAAACTGAATATTAATCAAAAATGTTCTGTTGGATCCAGTTTCATCACTCTAAATTGTTAGTCCCATATTTTGTGTTTTATTGGACAAAGAGAAAAGGAACTACATGGATTACTTTCTGAAAATGCTTCTTTCTGTCATGGCAAGACATATTTTACCATAAGTAATGGACAGTTTGCTGCATGACGTAGGCAGATTTACGATGTGGCCAATCAAATTGTGAGTTTTTTAAAGTGTTGAATCTCCGTTCTACCGGAACACTTCCAAGAATAGACCAATCGTTTACAATGTAAAAAACTTGGGGAACGTTTAGTTCAGGGATAATATGTTAGGTTAGTGAGGTTGAGGTTAGGATAAGTTGAGGTTAGGTTTAGGGTAAGGTTAAGGTAAAGTGACTTTTTAACATTTTCTAAACGTACGAGGCATATGTTTTCCTGCCTCCAGATACGTCACATGTGGACATATGTGTTTTTTACGATTTCATACAATTTTGTACGTATCGCCATGAGAACAGTCTGGAAAATAACATCTCTTTCCCTATTCATATTTTCACCCCTGTTCTTCCACTCTTTTGCCAGTTGTCCATTTGTTCCAGTTGTCTATGTGTTCTAGTCATCCATTTGTTCCAGTTGTCCTAGTGTTCCAGTTGTCCTAGTTTTCCAGTTTTCCATGTGTTCCAGTTGTCCATGTCTTCTAGTTGTCCATTTGTTCCAGTTGTCCTAGTATCCTAGATGTCCATGTGTTCCAGTTGTCTATGTCTTCCAGTACTCCATGTGTTCCAGTTCTATATGTGTTCCAGTTAATTGGTTGATGTTTGTCTACAAGGCTATAATGCATAAGCTTCCCTTAGTGGACAATTTAATTGAAAAATTGGCGGTACCAAACTCGTTCCAAAGATTCATTTGTACTGGAGGTTCCTCAGGCTCATTCAAAGTTGGGCAAAACTTTGTTTGTACACAATGCCTCTTTTACTTGGAATGAGTTTCAAAAGGAATTGAAGCTAGATGTCTTGGTTTCCACTTGGCAATTTAAATCTATGCTTAATGAACAAATTGTTGTTGAATGTAATTGTTATTTATAATTGTGTTTCTGTATTTTTTTAATTATGCTTTATAGAGGTCTCAGCTGTGAAAAAGACCTGTGTCTCAGTCTGATCATTCCCTGTATAAATAAAGGATAATAAAAAAGGATCATTGTTTGCATGCACTAAACAGCATAATTAATACATATATTTCCTCAAAATACATATATTCAACCAAGCAATCTGTAGACAATTCAAAGCACGTATTTAGTTTTTTAGATTTTCCAAGCATGAATAAGTAGTTACTGTGTG
>JACXGM010037505.1:0-11085 GCA_016801145.1 Umbra pygmaea
TCCAGGGTACAAGCGGCCGAAATGGGTTTCCTCAGGAGGGTGGCGGGCATCTCCCTTAGAGATAGGGTGAGAAGCTCAGTCATCCGTGAGGATCTCAGAGTAGAGCCGCTGCTCCTTTGCGTCGAAAGGAGCCAGTTGAGGTGGTTTGGGCATCTGGTAAGGATGCCCCCTGGGCGCCTCCCTAGGGAGGTGTTCCAGGTACGTCCAGCTGGGAGGAGGCCTCGGGGAAGACCCAGGACTAGGTGGCGGGATTATATCTCCAACCTGGCCTGGGAATGCCTCGGGATCCCCCAGTCGGAGCTGGTTAATGTGGCTCGGGAAAAGGACGTTTGGGGTCCCTTGCTGGAGCTGCTGCCCCCGCGACCCGATCTCGGATAAGCGGACGAAAATGGATGGATGGATGGAAGTGTTTTAACATTTTTTTCTGTAAATTTGGTACTGAGAGCATTATGTATTGGTATTTTCTTTTGCTGAATACTATTCAATCCTAATGTGTTTTGTGGTTGTTAGTAATATAATATTTTTTAAAGAACAGCCCAGGTTACAATTAAATAATTTGTAAGGTGGTGAATACAACACACTGATATATAGTATATATTGAGTACAACATTGATGTTGTATACCTCTAATGGATGAGTATGCATTTTCAAGGCAGTCTTGATTCAGCCGATTGGTCAACAGGTAAGACACCTGATGACGTTCACAGATATCCCTCCAGAGCATTTTGAGGCATGATATGTTATGTTGCCATCCTTCCACACATGGGAGCTGCTTGGTTCCAGGGGGAGCACCAACAATCCTCAGACGGGGGAGCCACTCCATACATTGATCAAAGAATGGAAAATGTGTGGATACATCAGAGAGGGCAGACTTAAGCTTACGAGAATCCTTGAGGCACTGGGAGTTGAAGCAGTCAAAGAGGCCATCAAAGTTCTCACAGAATTTGGCAGCTGCCATGTAGTTTCTCTGTGGTTGGGCTTTGAGACGCTTTATCTGTGCCAGTGTCTTGATTCCTACAGCAACTGAGTGACTCAAGACCTGTGTAGCAAACTTTACTCTCATGGAGGCAAAAGGAGGGAGATAAACATGCTTCTTTGTGAGGCGGCAACACAATCGGATCTCCTGTCTGCTGTCGTAAGCATATAGATCTTCCAGAACAGCCCAGGTGATTTCATCTCCATCCAATGCAAAGCCGTGGTTGTGCCAGTGGTTGCGTATGTGTTTTATTAAATGAGGTGGATCCCACAGGCAAAACACTTTGCTATTATCAACCTCAAAGTATGGCTGCTCCTTTGTCACCCCAAGGCGAGCAAGCATCGCACGATTACCAGCACCCTGGTCACAGATGAAGACTATACACTCCATTCCAGCCTTCCTCAGCTCAGATATTCCCTCAAGAAGCAATGACTGCAGCTGGGAATGTGATATGGGGCCACTTGTGAAGCAATATCCAAACAGTTGCTTCCACTTCCGGAAAAGGCCTCTTACCATAAATGCTGAGGCATAATTGGCCACAAATGGACTGCAATGACTTTTTCCAAGATCCTCAAAGCCTTTAATTTTATCTGCAGGCTCATCATAATGGACTGCCTGTTTGAGGGACATCTCGTCGGTGATGATGGCACATACCTTGTCCCTGGGCATCATGGTCTCCATTGCCTTCTTTATGGTGGACAGAATGCTTTGATTAAAACCAGGTTTAAAATCAAGAGACTTAATGACCTTCTGCAGTGTGCGGACAGATGGCATAGAAAAGATTTTGCAGAGTAGCCGATAACACTTAGGACTAGCATGTAGGAGAGACAAGATAAAGGCTTTGTCTTGAACGGTCCAACGAAAACCATTAGCCTTGCGCTGCCACAACCGTAACTGAGTGCTGAAAAAAGCATAGGACTTGGCTGGTAACAGTCTCTTTAGTTCATTCATCACACCCATCTTGCTGGTCTTCTGGTGAGTGAGGTCCCTTACTTTTGCCTTCAGCTTGCATATCTGTGACTTCAGAGACCTGATTTTCATTGCATGTTTTTTAGTAGAGGCTGTCTGGTCTGGTTGCATTGGGGGTGGTAATAAAGGTCCTGCGACAGCATTATTAACTGGTGATGATGGTGGTGACGAAGGACCTGCGACAGCATCATCATCAGGCAAGCTATGTTCCTCAAAAAAAGGACCAGTGGTGTGACTCTGTTTCCCTGTAAAAAAACACAACATTTTTAACTTGGATCATAAGTTATCATGATTTTTTACATTAAAAAAACATTAAATCATTCAACAATAAATAGACATTAAGACTGAGAATAAGTCAACCTGTAACATAATAGACTCTTACGTTTCTTTGGTGGCAATTCCTGGCGTGTCTTTGGTGGTTTTCTCTTGTGCTCTATGTCCAGTGGCGGCGGTGGGTTAGGGGCATTAACCATAGTGGGCACTGCATTCCAGTTCAATCCTGCATGGCTGTTTTTATAATAAAATATTTGATGTTTATAAAATACATTTCAATATGAGCATTCTATGATTATATAATATTACAATATATTCTCAATTATACATACACATCTGATGGCCTTTTAAACTGGCTGGGGTGGAAATGTGCACTACACACCCTGTAGCTCTGATGGAGCCGCTGGGAGCTTATCCCTGTCAAGGTAGCATTCCTCAGGTTCTGCACCCATCTGGCACACCTTCAAAATGTTGTGCATAATTTCATTTCACTTTCCCGGAGGTGCACCCAACTAACATTTGCCAGGTTAGGTGTTCATGTATCTCTGGAAATTTGCCATTTAAAAAGCTAATTTCGAGTCTAGACTCCTTCATGCCGAGCACTAAATACATACAAGAACACAAATACAGCATAAATGAAAAGTACTTATACAAACATATAGAGTTCAGTCTCAGTCTTGATCTACACCTGCCATCTGCTGGGCAAGGTGTGACAGTATGTATTTGTGTGTATATTATATTTTTGTCTGTTTTATTCTTCTTTTGTATTATTTTACCCTATTTATTTCTTCAATGCTATTTATTTCTCCCTGTCCTTTTTACATTTCTGAATGCATTTCTGCCTCATTATGAGAAGGGGCTGTGTCTTAAGTTGTTAACTTTTTATTTACTGTATTTATTGTGCAATTAATCGTATGCTTATTTATTTTTTGAGCATTTATATATTTATTTCTTAGTTTGGCAGACTTGGTCCTCCATAGTTACGTTAACGTTTGCTCACTTAAATAACGTTTATAAAAATCTTTTCTACTTTACCTATCTGGATCTTTGGGAAATCTATGAAACGCTAGTTGATTTGTTGTACACTGGTAGTTGTTGCAGTTAATGGCAGAACATTGTTTTCTTTGTTTCCAATTATTATTTCCAGACATACTGTTAATGTTGTATAGTCGTGATAACGGTTAAAGCACAGCGAGCCTAGCAACAGTCTCTTGTTCAGTCTAAAATGGCGAAGGCGCCACAGCAGCGCCATATAGCGATTGTTGTCAGAACTGCAACAGAGTTTCGCCTCTTGTTACTTCTATACTCTTTGAAGACATTCTGATGTACAGTTTCAAAGTAAAAGCCCACCAAAGATGTAAGTACAAGACTAATTACACTATCATTTAGGATTTAATTTAAAAGGAAACGCTCTGTTATCAATGAACAATTCCACTTCAGGGTTATACTACATGACCCCCGGGTGTGACCCATGAAGTATCAAGACATTCTGATGTACCGTTTCAAAGTAAAAGCCCACCAAAGTTTCAAGTACGAGTCTAATTACACTATGGTTTTGGATTCGATTTAAAAGGAAACGCCCTGTTATCAACAAACAATTCCACTTCAGGTTTATAGTACATGACCCCATGGTGTAACCCATGAAGTATCAAGACATTCTGATGTACAGTTTCAAAGTAAAACCTTGCCAAAGTTTCAATTACGAGACTAATTACACTATGATTTTGGATTCGATTTAAAGGGAAATGCCCTGTTATCAAATAATAATTCCACTTAAGGGTTATAGTACATGACCCCCAGGTGTGACCCATGAAGTATCAAGACATTCTGATGTACAGTTTCAAAGTAAAAGCCCACCAAAATTTCAAGTACGAGTCTATTTACAGTATGGGTTTGGATTCGATTTAAAAGGAAACGCCCTGTTATCAACGAACAATTCCACTTCAGGTTTGTAGTACATGACCCCATGGTGTGACCCATGAAGTATGAAGACATTCTGATGTACAGTTTCAAAATAAAAGCCTGCCAAATTTTCAATTACGAGACTAATTACACTATGATTTTGGATTTGATTTAAAGGGAAATGCCCTGTTATCAAATAATAATTCCACTTCAGGGTTATAGTACATGACCCCCAGGTGTGACCCATGAAGCATCAAGTCATTCTGATGTACAGTTTCAAAGTAAAAGCCCACCAAAGTTTCAAGTACCAGACTAATTACACTTTAATTTTGGATTTAATTTGAAAGGAAACCCTCTGTTATCAATGAATTTTTTTCACTTCAGGGTACGTGACCACATGGTGCATCCTGTTAAGTTTCAAGACATTCTGATGTACAGTTTCAAAATAAAAGCCCACCAAAATTCAAATATGAAACAAATCACACCTCCAGTCTACAGACAACCCCAAACCCACTGACAGAAGTAGAACCTGAGGCCAGAGAAGGAGTCGTCGGCAGCAGGCCCTGAATCCCTACCACCAGGCCAGCCCCGGAAGGAGACCCCAGAGACGATGATGACAGGGACCCAAGGACCACCTGAGAGGACAAGGAGGGGGACCCAAGGACCATGACTAACACCAATAGCTGGAGACAGGAAAGTACCTCTGAGACCAATATGTCTTCCGGTCTCCTGATACCCCTGCTTGCTCTGAGGTTTTCCCTCTTCCCCAGATTTTGGTGCAAGCCAGTTCCCTGTACCAGACACGTGCACACAGACCACACAGGAGTCCTGAGGGGTTCCCCCACCGGAACACCAGCCCAGATCCCGTACAAGTGTGGACCCCAGAAAACCTACACCACCTGAGGACAGCTGAAGTTCTGGGAGGCCTAAAACCCCTCCTTCCAAAGGGAAGTCTATCTTTCCACCTTTTCCCCCTTTTTATTAAATTTTCTCCTTTTCTTTCAGTAACATACCTGACACACAAACATAAAATCCCAATTTAAAAAAGGAGAATGGAGAAAAAAAAACGCTTCAGCAGGCACAGGGTTGGCAAGGTGACAACCAATCAGAACAGCGCAGGAGTAGGCCTAATTTAAGGACTGAAGATTTGGAGAAACCAAAACCTAATGGAGGCGGAGGACAACAACATTGAGAACACTGGAAATAAGGACAAAAATATGAAGGACTAGTGCCCATGGCTGCACCTGGAAGAATTCTTTACCTACAGGGGGAGAAAATGAGACAGCGTGCAAAGGCATCTTTTACATTTTTAGGATAATTAGCTTGGCTAACATATATCAGCTAACAACACTATACACAGTGTCATCGTTAGCCTGGGATTCAGTTAGGACAGAACTAGCTAATGTGTGTGTGCGTTGCACAAATTATTAGGACAACCAATTTCAATGTAATAGGTTAAATCAGCAGTCATTTAACCAAATGTACCAGTCTTTTCATATTATGTGATTAACTAAACAATTAATTAATACATAAAAATAACCCCATTTGGATTGAATGCTATTTGATGATACATTAAACATCATCTGTTAGAGTAGTTTTAGAGAATAATACTTTGTACTTTTAACTACTTTTTTAACACCAGTGATTTAAATTGTAGTTGAGTAGTCTTTCAGTAATGTAACAGTACTTGTACGCGTACCGGTGTAATAAAGGAGTAAAAGGATACCATTAAGATGCACTTGTGAAGTTAAAGCATTAATAATTAATATTACCTTTCCTCCCCTGTTGCAAGTCTGGGTTAAGAACTGAGAAATGCTTAATAAATGCGTACAGAGGATTGATAGGAAATATCAACAACGTCTATACTATCTAACCATCTGACCTCACAAATGATCATTTATCTGTGTGTAAACAGCTACGGAAAGAAATACTACAGCGACCCGGGAAAACTTGATCGCTACCCGCGATACTCAGTAAACAGTGCATAGGCTACCTAGCTTGAACTGTGTGCCTGATAAAGGCTGAAACTTTAGAGCAGACCGCAACAAGATAACTTACATTCCCATTAACAACTCCACCGGAGATGTTCTGGGAAATGATTTAGAATGATTTAGAATCTATGACAGAACTTAGTAAATGAATAATATTTAATTCCAGTTAAAGGGCATCGAAGTACAACACTTTAACTGGACAAAGAATTACACAATTATACCAAGAAATTACATGTCGTTTACACTTCTAAATATGATCTAAGATCTAAGCATGTCTTATGCGGTACAGTCTATCACAACATTTATTCAGCACATTTGCTATGGCACGCAGTAACGTGTGGCCAGGAGAGTCGTTAAAGAGATCTCATCCGTTTAACCTTAAAGACTTATATTTCCCCTCGAGAGGGGCCGCCCACAACTCCCGCTGCATACAAACTACCTATCAATTCACTTGCTGGAATTGGAGAAACACAGAGTACATTAGCAATTAGATTATACGTCGCCTTGGCGCCTCGGCGCATCTGGGCTGTCACAAAGGACTGGGTTAACATTTGAATATCGTACAGAGGGGGGAGCTAGCATTTGTCTTCCAAAAACCCCGTGTAGACAACATAAGACCTGTAACCTTTTACAAGTAATAATATCAACTCCCTTTATGTGTGGATCAAAACCAAAAATCACATATGAACAGGCTTAAATGTGTGACATACATTGGGGTTTGCCCCCTTCCCATGAATCTTAATTCATCCCAGAAAATCCTTTGTTAGATGAGGAGGGATGGGAAGCCAGCTGTTGAAGGAGTCATTTGGTCCTATAAACATTAATTTCCCACTACACTGGCCTGTGACCCTGCTTGTCCTGAGACCTAATAAAATGTGCTTCCTCACCGCCACTACCGACGTGTCTTTGGTGACTTTGAGTCTGAGAGTGTGCGTGCGCCTCTGCCTCGCTGTGTCACTCTCACTGTCTGTACTCTTCTTCTTCTTCTTCTTCTTCTGCTTCTTGTATGGCCGCATGTAAGCAGCCGCAGATAAAATGCAAAGCTCACACACTGACACGACACTGACATGACATTGTGACACACGGGTGGCAACTTTTCATTGTATACATGAATATCATCATCATCATCATCATCGTGGTTACATCCTTGTCTTTACTCAGTTCTTTACAACGGGTCCCCTGGCCGGACCGGTCTAGCGCTCGTTCCGGCGGACGGGTCACAATGACACCCGAGGACGGCGCGAGTGTCGAGGATCGCTCCTGGGTCATTTTGACGCCGGAGGACAGCGGGAAGGTTAAAATTGAATCCAAAATCATAGTATAATTTGTCTCATATTTGAAATTTGGTGGGCTTTTATTTTGAAACTGTACATCAGAATGTCTTGATACTTAATGGGTCACACCATGGGGTTGTGTACTATAACCCTGAAGTGGAATTATTATTTGATAACGGGGCGTTTCCTTTTACATTGAATCTAAAATCATAGTGTAATTTGTGTCATTATTGAATCTTTGGCATGCTTTTATTTTGAAACTGTACATCAGAATGTCTTGATACTTCATGGGTCACACCTGGGGGTCATGTACTATAACATTAAAGTGGAATTATTTTTTGATAACAGGGCGTTTCCTTTTAAATGGAATCCAAAATCATAGTGTAATTTGTCTAATAATTGAAATTTAGCATCCTTTTATTTTGAAACTGTATATTAGAATGTCTTGATACCTAATGGGTCACACCTGGGGGTCATGTACTATAACCCTAAACTGGAATTATTCTTTGATAACAGGGCGTTTCCCTTTAAATTGAATGTAAACGCATAGTGTAATAAATCTCAAATCTGAATCTTTGGTGGGCTTTTACTTTAAAAGTGTACATCAGAATGTCTTGATACCTAATGGGTCACACCTGGGGGTCATGTAATATAACCCTGAAGTGGAATTATTCATTGATAACAGGGCGTTTCCTTTTAAATTAAATCCAAATTTATAGTGTAATTAGTCTCGTACTTGAAACTTTGGCAGGCTTTTATTTTGAAACTGTACATCAAAATGTCTTGATACTTCATGGGTCACACCTGGGGGTAATGTACTATAACCCTGAAGTAGAATTATTGTTTGATAACAGGGCGTTTCCCTTTAAATCAAATCCAAAATCATAGTGTAATAAGTCTCAAATCTACAAATCTGGTGCGCTTTTACTTTGAAACTGTACATCAGAATGTCTTGATACCTAATGGGTCACACCTGGGGGTCATGTAATATAACCCTGATGTGGAATTATTCATTGATAACAGGGCGTTTCCTTTTAATTAAATCCAAAATCATAGTGTAATTAGTCTCGTACTTGAAATTTGGCATGCTTTTATTTTGAAACTGTACATCAGAATGTCTTGATACTTAATGGGTCACACCTGGGGGTCATGTACTATAACCCTAAAGTGGAATTATTCTATGATAACAGGGCACTTGCTTTTAATTATATAATCTATGTATGTACCCGAAGAATGCTTTTATTTTGAAACCAGTTCAGAGACCCTATTACCGTAAAGCTACTATAACCACGTACAGAAAAAACTGTGTCGGCTAGCTTGACTGTCGCTCACGATGTGTCGGCTGGCTTGACCGCAGTCCCCGCGGGCACGTGAACCGGTGACCGAATCTATTAACTCGGTACACCAACTAACAACCGTCCGGTTGAACAGACTCGCGTAAAAGAGTTGGTTGTCCCATCACAATTGAGTAGACTACTCAGCACAAGAAGGCAGTAACAAGTTTAAGTTAGCTGCTGACTTAGTGGCTAGTGCTTTTTTACGGACTTTGCTAATGAGCTAGCGGCTTGCGACCTCGACTAGCTAAAGTTGCATTGTGTAAGATCTGCTCCCATCTACTGGTGAAAATGTATATGACAAGCAACTGAAGCCCCTCGCATTATTATACCAGCAACGTGAACCTGGATATTCGTTTTTTCTTTCAAAACAATAGCGCTCGTTTTGATTCATTGCAATAATCATTGTTAATTCACTACACAGCCCTTGAATTATAAACAAATGCAATTGTATTGTGTGTAAAGAAACAATAAGAGCATGTGATAGCAAAAATAATAATTTAACATTTTTTATTAATAAAAGTAACAAATATGTTTTACACACAATTTGATTGAATATATTGTCAGTGTCTCATGTGAAAACACGATTACATTTGAAAAACATTCACTAGAGGCTGTTTTATTCAAACAGAATACTAATTTTAGCAAAACATGAACATGGACACTACCTATGCAATTAATAAACAATGATTATTGCAATGAACCACGAGCGCTATTATTTTGAAACGAAAAATCCCAGTTTGTGTTGCCAGGCAAACGTTCTTGCCTACTTCTTCGCCCCCCTTGAACTTTTCGACCTTTTGCCACATTTCAGGCTTCAAACATAAAGATATGAAACTGTTATTTTTTGTGAAGAATCAACAACAAGTGGGACACAATCATGAAGTAGAACGAAATTTATTGGATATTGCAAACTTTTTTAACAAATAAAGAACTGAAAAATTGGGTGTGCAAAATTATTCAGCCCCCTTAATACTTTGTAGCGCCACCTTTTGCTGCGATTACAGCTGTAAGTCGCTAGGGGTGTCTATCAGTTTTGCACATCGAGAGACTGAAATGTTTGCCCATTCCTCCTTGCAAAACAGCTCGAGCTCAGTGAGGTTGGATGGAGAGCGTTTGTGAACAGCAATTTTCAGTTCTTTCCAAAGATTCTCGATTGGATTCAGGTCTGGACTTTGACTTGGCCATTCTAACACCTGGATATGTTTATTTGTAAACCATTCCATTGTAGATTTTGCTTTATGTTTTGGATCATTGTCTTGTTGGAAGACAAATCTCTGTCTCAGTCTCAGGTCTTTTGCAGACTCCATCAGGTCCATCTTCCAGAATGTTCCTGTATTTGGCTCATCCATCTTCCCATTAATTTTAGCCATCTTCCCTGTCCCTGCTGAAGAAAAGCAGGCCCAAACCATGATGCTGCCACCACCATGTTTGACAGTGGGGATGGTGTGTTCAGGGTGATGAGCTGTGTTGCTTTTATGCCAAACATAACGTTTTGCGTTGTTGCCAAAAAGTTCGATTTTGGTTTCACCTGACCAGAGCACCTTCTTCCACATGTTTGGTGTGTCTCCCAGGTGGCTTGTGATAACACTTTTTATGGATATCGTAATATGGCTTTCTTCTTACCACTCTTCCATAAAGGCCAGATTTGTGCAGTATACAACTGATTTTTGTCCTACGGACAGACTCGCCCACCTCAGCTGTAGATCTCTACAGTTCATTCAGAGTGATCATGGGCATCTTGGCTGCATCTATGATCAGTCTTCTCCTTGGATGAGCTGAAAGTTTAGAGGGACGGCCGGGTCTTGGTAGATTTGCAGTGGTCTGATACTCCTTCCATTTCAATATTATCACTTGCACAGTGCTCCTTGGGATGTTTAAAGCTTGGGAAATCTTTCTGTATCAACAGAATCTCGGACCTGCCTGGTGTGTTCCTTGTTCTTCATGATGCTCTCTGTGCTTTCAACGGACCTCTGAGACTATCACAGAGCAGGTGCATTTATATGGAGACTTGATTACACACAGGTGGATTCTATTTATCATTATTAGTCATTTAGGTCAACATTGGATCATTCAGAGATCCTCACTGAACTTCTGGAGAGAGTTTGCTGCACTGAAAGTAAAGGGGCTGAATAAGTTGGCTCGCCCAAGTTGTCATTTTTTAATTTGTTAAAAAAGTTTGAAATATCCATTAAATTTCGTTCCACTTCATGATTGTGTCCCACTTGTTTTTGCTTCTTCACAAAAAATTACAGTTTTATATCTTTATGTTTGAAGCCTGAAATGTGGCAAAAGGTTCAGATGTTCAAGGGGGCCGAATACTTTCGCAAGGCACTGTACTTGTAAAGTCACTATTATAATGTTGAC
>JACXGM010037506.1:0-11085 GCA_016801145.1 Umbra pygmaea
TCACTTTTAAACATTTTGATAGCAGTTAGCATAGACATGTGATGAATGTAACATTATGTAACATTGTTAGCCTTGTACCGTTAAAGTTCATTGATTTTAAGGTATTACATGTGTACAATAATATTTTGTATTTACCAACATGAGAGTCTCATTCAAAAAACCAGCCAGTGAAGTGATCCCATAAGATTACCTGGTCCTTAATGACCAGGCCTATAAGATGAACGGTGGAACAGTTGGGGAAGCCCCTGCTCGGGAAAAGACAAAAGGAAAAATTACATAAAAAGGAAAAATTATATACAAAGGTACAGTTACACATTTTTTTGGAATTATACAATCATCACAGTAGACAACCATTCTTCATGGTAAATTCTGTATTATGTCACCCTTGAATCAATTCTAGTTTTAAGGGAAGCAATAATATTAAAGACTGCATGGTATGGTGAGATCCAATACCTCTTGCAGTGAACACAGTCTGTGCATACATTCTACAATCCAAAAATTGTGTTCTGTTCTGCGTGTCAGACTAAAAACCATTTTTCTACATTTAAACAGGGTTTCCCGCATCTGTCCTGATGTGTTAGAGGCTGGGAACCTGTAGCCCATTTGATAGTCAGTCTGAGCCGCGCAACATTAATGTTAATTAATCTATAGTTGTTATAAAATGAGTTATCAGCCCCTAAGAGGCCAGTAACATCTGAATTTAGGCCACGCCTTGTGAATGAGTGGCTCGGAGAGCTAGTCTGTCCTGGTGATCTGAAGTTAGGTCCTCAGTGTGTGTCTCTAAGCCCAGAGTTTGTTCTGTCAACACTGCTTCAATGAGCCTTGAATGCTGACAGGACGTTGGAGTGGTTGTATGACACATGGACCATAACTAATTATGCATTAATGTAATGGGGTCCTGTTAATGTCTCTATTAACAAGACCCCTGTTAGGGACAAAATATGTTTTTTGTCACTGTGTTGGTCTGTGGTACTCGCATGTAGTGAGGTTAAAATACCTGTAGTGTGGATCATCTTTGCGTGTATCCAGTGTGTGGTTTAGAGTCACACAGCCCAACACAGTATATACCTGCCTGTGTACTGCCCAGATAGAAACATCTGGGTCTGAAAAGTCACCTGTACGGACAGTTAGTTTGTGCAAAGCAATGACAAAGTCATCAGGTGTTCTAATGTGTGGAGCAACCAACATGTCTGCAGCATGTTGGTGGCCCCAACCAGAACTGTTGTTTTGTAACACCTTTGACTAATCCCATTTATAATAATAATGGAATAGGGATTTTTTAAATGAGTGTGTCTGGGTAAACCAGTGTTGGAACCCAAACTTTTAAATGTATGTGAATGGATGCTGGGAATAGCATCCATTTTGTGTGTATGGGACAAACCATCCCTTGACTATGCTTGGCTGGGAGATGAGTGGATCCTCAATTTCCCAGCCAGCATCTCGTGTGTGTGTGGCCCCCCGTTACCGGCTAGGTGTCCACGATGGCCAATTGCCAAATCTGGTGTGGGCCGTTTCACAACCGTACGGGCAGCTACACCGTCGGACCTCGAAAGGGCACCACACCTCAGCTCCTCTCCTTAAACAGTGTGAAAAACAGGACAGACACATACACAGGACAACATTTGGTGAACATAAATCCTAGTTTCCATTTATGTTAAGAGATTATTGGACAACATCCCAACAGTTTTCTCGTTTCAAAACGAAATTCTCCAATCAGAATTTTCCATTTTTGTAAGCATTCGAAATTGAGCCGGTTGATCAGTCCGACTCGACCCGAAAGCCCATCATGGTTAATCAATTTGAGGGAGAGCAGGACCCAATTGGAATTCTCAAAGTTAGGTAATATTCTCAATATTTCTCTCTTTAAATAGCTCTGCCTGTTATTATAGATAACGGTGGAGACTTTGGTAGCCGGGCTACAGCTGGGAAAGATAAGACAATTCATTGTGCTGTGAAAATGTTACACGTGCTGATTTATTCCAGGTCAGTTTGGGGGGGGGGGTTCCCCCCCAGTAGAACCTGTCACCCATGTGCAGACCCTTCTGTACCCCCGCATGCGTGGGGCCTGTCATATTCGGCAGCCAGGTCTGGTCTCCGTCAGCATTGCTTCATGGGAGTTGTGGTTTTCTCTGAGAACTCAAAGGCATGTTAATGATACATTTTTATAGTGGGCTACTGTAGTGAGCCCAGAGATTTGCTATCACCTAGAACACTCCAAAGTATTTCTGTAACCAATGAATCCTGCTGCAAATTAGCTTACAGTTTGATCATCAGAGACCCATACTTCATGAGTAGTACTCTGAAAACCCTGGTTGGAGCAGTGTGCTCCTGTAACAGTTGACACCTTTGAAAGCAGACTCCCCATGCTAATAGCCTCAACCGCTATTCATCTGCTTCTCAGAGCAGTGGTTCTGAGTGCATAACAGGCGATCTGAAACCACTATTTCCTATAGTGTGCGAGAGTATTTGTGGGGTCTGACATCCCACAACCTGTGTAAGTTGCACGTTATACTGTTGAAACAATTGTCTTATTTGGTCTAGCAGCCAGTTGGCATAAGATTTTGTCTTAGGCCTACTTTTGGTGTGTCCACCATGCTTTATTGTCTGAGAATTGCTTTGTTTGTCTTTCCGATAGCAATTAGCTTTGATGTGGCCTTTCCTGTGACAAAATGAACAGTGTGCCATCTGCTGCGCTGGAGTTGTTTCGCTCCCCCATTCATCTCCTGTAACATAGCTGATGCTATACGTTTGCTCTCTGGTTCGTTTCTTTTTAGGTTGTTTTCCATTTTCATAGCCCACTCGACCAGTGAATCAAACGTTTCCAGTGAGGGACCCGCACCCATATTTAATGCTTGTTGCACGTGTAGGCCGGCATTCTTTTTTAGCATATCCAAAAGTATTACTGAATCACGAGTCTGGTTTTCTATTCCACTATATTCTTGAAACTGTTGCCAAAATGATTCGGCAAATATCTCAAAGGGTTGTTTTCCTAGTTTGATCTCTGATATTTTGTTCCACGCCACGGATGTCGGACCCCGCAATGTTAACAGACTGTTTTTCAGTCGTGATATAACTTGCTGGACACTTTTGTCGTTGTTTCGCCTAATCATAATTTGGCCGGTTCGCAATTCATCTGACATTTTTTGCAATAAATCCTGTGGGATAGTAAACAGTACTACTTGCCAGATGTCTCTCAGCTCTAAACTGAATAGCTCGGCCTGCAACAGTATTGCTCCCCAGTAATTTTCGAACGGCCCTTTCTTAGGTAACATTCCGATAACACCCTTGTGTGTGTTACATTCTTCGCAAGTTAATCTTCTGCTTACTTGTGATTCTTTTCCCTCGTGGTCCTGAATAGTTTTCAGCACAGATATTTTTGCTGATTTCTTGTTTTTAATACTGACCAGTCCCCCCACGGCATGCAGCGATCGGAGGAGCCCTGCTGGGTCGTCTGTGTCAGTTTGCTCCATATTAGACCATGTTGCGTTGCACGCATTTGTTATCAAGTCTTCTATTGACTCTGAATGGCTATTGTTCCCTGAGTGTTTACTTCCCGCTGCCTTTTGTTTGATGGCTACTATCGGGATTCTTAAAGTGTCACAGCAGCTCTCTAAAGTGGTTACATATTTTTGACTCTGCCTCAATGCAGTCTTTACCACCTTTAATTTGTCATTCCATTCCTGGTTTTGTTGTTCCAAATCTCGCTTAACCAAGTCAAAAGCATTCACTTTAGCCTGTAAGATTTCCACCTCTATAAGTTTACTGCGATTATCGTCCAACAATTTCTTCACACTACCTTTATATTTCGTCAGGGCTGAAATGTTTTTGAACATTAAATAGCCAAGCGCTGAGTGTAACTTTTTGTACTTGTTCCAATTACTTAATTTCAATCCGTCTGATGCTTACCAATTAAGTATGCTTTCGTTTGAAGCGATTATATCCAAACCATGTGCGTATAACATCTTGAGTGTAGGGTTCACCTTGTTTTCCCAAGCTTGTAGAAAGAGAACGATTTGTGGGTCCTCTGACTCTATGCATTCTTTGTTCAACCCAAACATTCCAATGTTCGTTTTATCTTAAAAAATGAGTAGTCTAGCAACAACATACAGTGGTTTCTATATGTAAATACAAGCAAACATTTCTTTGAGCCTGCAGAACAGTAACTCACCGGTGCTGCAGAATCCTCAGTTCGAATCCATCTCCGGAAAACACAACCCGTCCTTTCGGCAGATTTGACCGGTTATTCCTTTTGAAATAAATCCATGAATCTGCTTTTCTGCATGCACACCGATCGAAAAACTGTTCAGCTTAGCCAGATTTTCTCACAGGGGGGCACCATTTGTAGTAAGGGGGGTAAAAGGAGCATAGGCTACCTAGCTTGAACTGTGTGCGTGATAAATGCTGAAACTTCAGAGCAGACCGCAACAAGATAACTTACATTCCCATTAATAACTCCACCGGAGATGTTCTGGGAAATGATTTAGAATGTCTATGACAGAACTTAGTAAATGAGTAATATTTAATTCCAGTTAAAGGGCATCAAAGTACAACACTTTAACCGGACACAGAATTACACAATTATACCAAGAAATGACATGTCGTTTACACTTCTAAATATGATCTACGATCTAAGCATGTCTTATACGGTACAGTCTAATACAACATTTAGTCAACACATTCGCTTTGGCACGCACTGACGTGTGGCCAGGAGAGTCTTTAAAGAGATCTCATCAGTTTAACCTTAAACAAAGACTTATATTTCCCCTCGAGAGGGGACGCCCCCAACTCCCGCTGTATACGAACTACCTATCAGTTCACTGGCTGGAATTGGAGAAAACAAATAGTACATTAGCAATTAGATTATACGTCGCCTTGGCGCCTCGGCGCATCAGGGCTGTAACAAAGGACTGGGTTTGAATATCTTCCAGAGGGGGAGCTAGCATTTGTCTTCTCCTAGAAACCCCGTGGAGACAACATAACACCTGTACAACCTTTACAAGTAATAATACCAAACTCCCTTTATGGGTGGATCAAAACCAAACTCACCTAGGTACAGGTTTAAATGTGTGATATACATTGGGGTTTGCCCCCTTTCCATTAATCTTAATTCATCCCAGGAGGGATGAGAAGTCAGCTGTTGAAGGAGTCAATATTTGGTCCTATAAACATTAATTTCCTACTACAGTATCCTGTTGCCATGTTGGTTCATTCTGTCACGCTATCTTGTGGAATTGCAGAGACCAGGGCAGGGAGTAATGCAATAATTTTTATTGTAGAACGTAGAACTAGTACCACCACTGCATTAACACAACGAAAGCCTATAGGCTATACTGAATACAACTAAGGAAAACGAATACAACATTTAGCACGTCGTACTTACTGACGGATAGCAATAGCATAACAGGTATACAAACACAATGAGGCACACACCCATGTGATACCTGTCTAACTAAATAGCAACACTGTGAAGCATGATACCAATGGGAGACAGGGAGTGATTAATACATAATAATCTGGGCCCGTATTCATAAAGATTCTAAGAATCCTCTTAGAAAACTCCTAATTTAGCTTAAAAACTTTTACGTAGGAGTCTTAGCTTAAGATCGATTCCAGACCCATCTAAGAGCAACTCTGAGCAAGGAAAATACAAAAACTCTTATCTTAGTGAGGAGGCGGGGCTGACGCCGTTGCTATGTATGACACAATCTTTTGAAGACTGTGATTGGTTGGTTGTCCAAAAAGGAAAAAACTGCGATTTTAAGTATTCCGTGAAACTGTCACGGATTTAGAAGTTAAGGATCCGTGGCAGTTTCACAGAATTTTCAGCCATTCCGTGAAACTGCTACAGAGTTTGAAGTTAAGTGTCCGTGGTAGTATCACATATTTCGGAGATCACATTGAATAATTCGGATGTGGGTTCCATCAATTACTTCGACAACAAGGCTGCTATATTCATAAATGCAGTTTTTTATGCCTGCAATGTGGGAATGTCCAGTGGAAAGGAAATGCACTGCGACACAATAAGAGGTTCTGAAAGTCCTGTAATTGTTTGTGTGATCACTCTGAAGGTTGTTACAGAAGGTTGTGACAGACCCAAGTCATCACTGCTACATTCTTGCATTTTCCCAGTTGCCAAATATCTTAATGTAGTGATTACTTTCATTTCTGGCACTATGACATTTATGCGCTGTGTCGGAGATGGTTGTTCGCATTAAGGTTCTTTATGAATACGGGCCCTGGTGTATGCTGTTAACTCAAAGAATCTAAAAGAACACAACAGAAGAGGGAACCCAACCTAAACACTAGACATAAGAACACCAACTAAAGGGACAGTGCATGTAAATATAATTACAACTGAAACCACACGCCAAGCACTGAACAAGGAACATAAGACATAAGGAATAACATTACAACACCTGCACTGACAACAGAACACAAGAAAAAGTCCATATAGTTCTTACATCATAGCCCTCACTGTGCAAAACGTGACACCTGTTCTGTTGATCATCCTCTGTTTATCATGTTCCTCATAAAGTGTGCTTGCCTATGGCAAGCAGTGGTGGGCCGTCAGGGCCTGCAAGGCCTTCTCTGCAGAAATGTATTTATACTTTAATATATTTATATTAACACTATAAATATTTTACAAAGTTCATTTCAGGTAGTCTATAAGCTAATTTCATTGCTACAGTACGCTCTGTTCAGTTGCCTTGCTTTTAGCGCAGCTCATATAAATGAAAGCTTTAATTCAATACGAGTTTTTCATCTGTGTTGTCTCCGGGTAGACTGGGGCATTCAGAATTCTGACTGAATACCGTCTGTTATTGATGCCCATCAGGACCATGTTGTTGATTGTCATATTTTTAACCAATCAGATTTCGACTTTACCATGTTGGGTGTGTTCTTTGACCAACTAAAGCGTTTCTGCAGGTTCAATAAAAAAAATGTTAAAAAAAGTTTGCCATCCGAATAAGAACTAGCTTACACCCGTCTCGGATTCTTTAAACTTTCAATTTTTAGATTGTTCGATTTTTTACTTTTAGCAGTAGATGGCTTTTTTAGCAGTAGATGGAGGTGAAGAAGTAGCTTTGGTGGCAAATATAGGACTGGGCAGGATCGACTCTCAGCACTGTGCAAGATATTTTATTGGAACTTAATGCAAAGATGTGCTGTACAACCGTGTCATAGAAGTCTTTTTAAGAGAGAAAGGAGGACGGACTTTGTTTTTAAATAATGAGCAGCTTTGGTGAGTTTGATGGATTTTTATATTTTTTTTTACTAGCAGGGCCTTAACGGTTCTTAATGGGGCTTAGTGCATGTACTGTATTTGTATTCAAGCAGGGGGAGATAAACAGACACACTTCCTCCTGGAGCCAGGCCTGTTAATACTTGTTAATTATTACTGCTTGCTTGTTTTAGATCACTACTGGTGTGAAGCATGTTTAGATCGTGTATATATATATATATAAGGTCTATGGTTCAGATTCAGTGGTCTAGCGGGCTAACTGTGCCTTTAAGTGTGCGTGGTAAACCTGCATGTGCGTTTCATCCGCAGCTTGTCTGTAATTTCTGGGGAAGTCTGTTGAATCCTGATTGTTCTCCTCTGGCATTTTTGCATGTTTGTGGTGTTGTGACTGGGTGTTGTGAGTTAGTTCTTGTTTAATTGGTTAGGACATTGATTTTGGCTATCTGATGGCTACAGTATGTGTAATGCGACATTCTGTCATAGTGCCTAATAGTGGTACATTCTTATGGTTTCAGGCATGTCGGGTCAATTAGTGTATTGTAAGTCTCATAGGTGTTGAGACTCGTGTTAAATAACCTTTATCGAGTGGAATAAACTTATTTTCACTATGAATATGGGGTGGTTATGCCGAATGACAATAACCTATAGCCCTAGAATGTCATTGTGAGGTTATTATAATGTGTTTTAATTTCGGGAAGATTGTAAAGGTGTAAAATGCACGGCCCACCACTGATGGCAAGGCTACTTACTATTATCTCACATATTATTATTCAGCTTATTATTATTGCTAAATTTGCCACCGCTACTCCTCCCACAGTTTTTTCTACATAGACGTAAGATATCAAAACAAACGTCTCTTCCCGATCGTGTTCCTATTGTTTTTTGGAAGGTTTTTTTAAACAGTTTATGAAATGTTAACGTTTCTGTGGCATAATATTTATCATAGGAATGAAAGGATGCAGAGAAAGGATGTTCAGAGTTACAGCGTGAGCAGCTGACAAATGTTGACACATTTTCTAAACTCCAACTACACCCCACAGTTACTTCACCCACTCCGACCGTTCCACCCAATTACCCTGCCCAGTCCACCCAGTCACTCCACAGTTACTCCAACCACTCTACCCAGTAAATCCACCCACTCTACCCAGTTACTCCTCCAATTTCAACCACACCCCACAGTTACTCCAACAATTTATTCCACCCTCTCCACCAAGTTACTTCACCCATGCCTACCACCTCACACAGTTACTCCACCCACTCCACCCAGTTACTCTGCCCACTCCAAACACAACACACCGTTACTATGCCCACTACACACAGTTACTCCACACACTCCATCCAGTTACTCCACCCACTCCAACCACAACAGTCACCCGGGATTTCCACTAACTGCGGAACGGCTGCAGATCGGCTCCGCTGCGTGTCGGCTCCGTGCTCCGCCATAATTCAATACCCACCAGGTCCGTATTTTTGCGGAACGGCTGACAGTGACTATACGAGGACCCTCGCAAATTCACGTATGATCGCGCGATATAACAGGATATATACTGTACTGAATTGCTGCTGAGCTCTCCGGCATCCGGCAGAAATAGAAGCTCTGCGTATCTGCTCCGCAGGGCTGCGGATCGCCGGAGCTGGGACGGAGTCGGAAGGCAGCCGTTCCGCAGTCATTGAAAATACAAACATTGACTTTAATGGAAACCTATTGACTCCGCCGCCGTTCCGGAGCGGATCCGCAGTTGGTGGAAATTGCCGGTTACTCCAGCCACTCTGCCCATTCCACCCAGTTAAAGTAAAAGCGTCAAATAGTGCAATGCTTTGGACCAGAGGCGTCATGCCCATTGAAACTAAGGGGGCACGTGCCCCCTCAGATTTTTGAGCCAAGTGGACTTTCCTTTTAATATCTGTATTTGTGGGCACATGTTTCTGTGTGTTGTGCACACTAGAGATGCGCGGATGGGCTATTATTTGATCCGCAACCGCATCACAAAACTCATCATCTGTCCGCCATCCATCCGCACCAAAGTTTTTTACCTTTTTTCAAAACCGCACCCGCCCGTAATCCGCTGATTGGGCGATGCAAGGCGCTGCTGACGCGAGCCGCGAGGATAAAGCTCAGAATATCAGCAGTGAACTCCTTCTCCGATCAGCGCACAGGGACAAAAATAAATAAATAGCCTAACTAGGCTACTGTACAAAATTATCATTGTAATAAAAATGCAATATCGCAAGTAATTTCAACATTCTGCTATTTAGCCTACTACTAATAAATGCGTTTTTTTGCAAAAGGAAAAAATCTCGAAAAAAAATATGTCATTCACATAGGCTAATTAACTCTATGCACTCACACTGTCATGTCAGGGTGACGACTAGGCAGGACGAGCATGTTCTAAAGACTCCCGTTAATTTTGAATGTCTAGGCTATTCATTCCGAAAGTCCACCGCACAACAGTGCAACATGCATGTTCACATTTTTTATTGTCCATAACAATAGCAAGACTTGAGTTGGTTCCTTGCACATCTAATCAATGAGCAAAGTGTTCCGACTATTTTTCTTACCTGCTTTTTGGCTGTGGGTGTTATTGAGCTTGTAGAAGTTTAGCCCTTGCGTTCTTAGTAGGCTATAGAACGAGACACGACATGGGAGATTAATCATCGGTGAACTTGCACTGTAGCCTATTATACTTTCTTATTGCACACTGGAGAGGAAAAAAGGCTGGTAGGCTACCATAGGATACTTGATTTACATTTTTTGTTACCTTTAGTGAACTTAACTTTCAAAGTGTGCTCGATTTTTTTCGGATGTAGGTAAAAATATTTAACAATATATATTTGTATATTTTCATATTTAATTAAAATATTATTTTTCGTCACGTCATCCGCTCGATCTGCGGTTGATATAACCACCAACTGCGCATCTCTACTGCACACTGTGCCCCCTTAAAAAGAATAGGTGCATGACGCCCCTGCTTTGGAAAAAGTATGAAAACATTAAATTTTTCACAAAAACTTAAGCGTGAACATCGTACTGTGAAGAGATTTGTGGCTGATTCAGAGCACAGACGGGTTTGTGCAGATAAAGGCAATTGTGAAGGTGATATCAAAAAAGGGGTTAACATGTTATTTGCCCTGTTAAGATGTGTTTGCTTTTGATTTCAGTAAATATGACCTCCTAATGCTGCAAATTCAACAAATGACCATTTTTAGTTCTTTATGTGATACACACAAAGTATGTACACAATTGTTTTTTTCCTGTTCTGAATATGTACAGGTCCTTCTCAAGAAATTAGCATATTGTGATAAAGTTCATTATTTTCCATAATGTCATGATAAAAATTTAACTTTCATATATTTTAGATTAATTGCACACCAACTGAAATATTTCAGGTCATTTATTGTTTTAATACTGATGATTTTGGCATACAGCTCATGAAAACCCCAAATCTCAAAGAATTAGCATATTTCATCTGACCAATAAAAGAAGTGTTTGTAATACAAAAAGAAAAAGTCAACCTTCAAATAATTATGTTCAGTCATGCACTCAATACTTGGTCGGGAATCCTTTTGCAGAAATGACTGCTTCAATGCGGCGTGGCATGGAGGCAATCAGCCTGTGGCACTGCTGAGGTGTGATGGAGGCCCAGGATCAGGGTGGGAAATTAACTTTTTTGTCCACCAGCCACTGTGGCTGGTGGATGCCAAAATTTTACCAGCCACTTAGATTTTTTACCAGCCACTTTTTCCCAAATTCAAATACATAAAAGAAAACACACTAGCATATTCTATATTGCTTCAACACATTAAATTCACTATTTATACATGTGAAATTAATATAGGTCAAT
>JACXGM010037507.1:0-11126 GCA_016801145.1 Umbra pygmaea
ATTTTCAGTTCAGTTCATTACAGTGTTATAAAACCTATAAGGACAGCATACATTTTCAGTTCAGTTCATTACAGTGTTATTAAACCTATAAGGACTCTGTACATTTTCAGTTCAATTCATTACAGTGTTATAAAACCTATAAGGACTGTGTGCGTTTAGTAGCACTGAGATTTTAGCACACTCTCATTAATCTCACCCTTACTATAAAAAATCATCCACACAGGACGTCAGTGGTTGCCACACTGAAATTTGCTATATTTCCCACAATTATTGTTATTTTCTCATTCACAGTATGGTACAAGGTGGGCAACATAAATCATGGAACATTCCAGACATAGCGATTCAAATTATATTAAAATGTTAATGGTTAGTGTTAAGGTTAGGCATGACGTTACTAACCTTAATGTTAGACCTACCATTACTGAGGTTAAGGTTAGGATTAAGTTTAGGGTTAACATTACAAAATACAGTGAATCGCCTGTCTAGAGAAACACATATGCAACACTTTGGAATGGACAAAAAAATTCGATATGAATTTGCTAACACTATGGAATACGTCAGTAGCTTAAATGCCCAATCACCATTAAACACACAGGAAAACCCCACGAGCTGCAGTTTAGGTTCTTGTCAAGTTGCTCAAATCCTTCCTCTTGCCCATATTTCCTGCTTCCTTATTTTCTTCTCAAAGTTAATGTGTTTGAAAAAGGAAAAATGGGAAAGCATTAGGACTTGAGCGACTTTTACAAAGGCCAAATTTTGATGGCAAGACGACTGGGTCAGAGCATCTTCAAAACTGCAGCTCTTGTCGGGTGTTCCCAGTCTGCAGTGGTCAGTGCTATCAAAAGTGATCCAAGGAAAGAAAAGCAGTGAACATGCAACAGGTTCATGGTTGGCCAAGTCTCAGTGATGCATGTGGGGAGGAAAGGCTGGCCCGTGTGGTTCGATCCAACAGATGAGCTACTGTAGCTCAAGTTGCTGAAAAAGTTCATGCTGGTTCTGATAGAAAACTGTCAGAACGCACAGTTTGTTGGAATATGGCAGCTGTTTTGATGGCAAAAGGTGGCTAATCACAAAATTAGGCAGGTGGTCAATAATATAATGGCTGATCAGTGTATATTAAAAGTGTAATTAAAGCTTATTTTAGCATTACCATTCCAACACTTATTTGGGCAGGTCTATTTCCTCCCAATCCACTATTGGTTGAATTCAACATGGGCACTTTTGAAATAAATACATTTTTGAACCAGTTTCGACCAATTGCATTTGCTACTTTGTAAATAATAGACCAAGTGTTATAATGCAGCAGGAGTAGCCTGTCAGTGTTTTCATTAAGGGGTGTATTTGAACATTTTAATACCATTTTTTAATGTTGAAAGTTTGTCAATGCCACTTTTACTCTCCGTGAAATTCGTATAAAAAAATGAAGCAAAAGCAATAGGAAATCAGGTCTATTGGAGTTATTTGTTCCCTCCCTCAGATGTCTAACACAATTACTGCTAAATCCTCCATTCAATTTACAATAACCTCCATCAATAACAACGTGCTTTATTGAGAGTTCCGTTGTAACAACATCAATTCCCCTGCACAGAAGCCTATTCTTCCGCAGAGATCTGCCAAACATTTCCCTTGGAATAAATCAATTTGACCAAACTAATTTCTGCTTGACTGAATTAAAGTCTATTTGACTCATCGTGTTAGTAGGGGGACATCAATGGCTGCTTTGTGTAGCAAGAGAATAGTTCGACATTTTGCTCTTTGATTCATTGTGCCGCTATTTTCATGACTGAATGAAGGGCTTTCATTTTGGACTCTTCTGACCGTCTTTCAGCTCCTTGTAAGTTCTATGTGCACACGTACTGTACCTGTTTGGGTGAGAGAGAGAGAGAGAGAGAGAGAGAGAGAGAGAGAGAGAGAGAGAGAGAGAGAGAGAGAGAGAGAGAGAGAGAGAGAGGGAAGAGCTAGAGCAGAATATTCAAAGACATTTCTACAATCACTGCCTCTCTCTTTCAGAGGTGTTGGTTGATACGTGGCTTTTCCTAATGGGCCAAGGCTGCCAGCTAAGCACTTAAACACACTCTTCTCTCAAATAGAAATCTCTTTTACAGGGGGTTCCAAGGGATATATAAGTTTTTGCTTATGTTTCCATAATTTTACTTCAACATGGTCTAACTAAATAATTTATTTCTCTCTAAAGTTCTGGTAATAACTCTGTTAGGAACTGTTCAGGAAGAAAATGAAGGGCATTATCACAGGGCTTGAACTTTGAAGCAACTGATTTGATTTTACCCTTAAAGTGAAAATGGCCTGTTTAACTGGCTCAGGGCTGGTTCAGACTGTAAAAATGGCCTGTTTAACTGGCTCAGGGCTGGTTCAGACTGTGAAAATGGCTTGTTTAACTGGCTCAGGGCTGGTTCAGACTGTGAAAATGACTTGTTTAACTGGCTCAGGGCTGGTTCAGACTGTGAAAATGGCCTGTTTAACTGGCTCAGGGCTGGTTCAGACTGTGAAAATGACTTGTTTAACTGGCTCAGGGCTGGTTCAGACTGTGAAAATGACTTGTTTAACTGGCTCAGGGCTGGTTCAGACTGTGAAAATGACTTGTTTAACTGGCTCAGGGCTGGTTCAGACTGTGAAAAAGTCTGTAGAACAAAACACAAAAAGTTCCAGTCTGGATTTAAACTCGCGAACACTGGCATGCCAGTTGCAGATTTATACGCCCGTCCACCATCCCCGAACTCCGCCCTAGTAAAAACTATGCTATTTACATGCTACGTCATGCTCTTCTAATGTTCATATTGAATGTTATTCGAGTGTTCAATTTAGTTCCCTACAAACGTAATTGACCCTCTCATACGTTCATATTTGACATATTTCTGTTCTACAAAATAGTTCCCTCAGAACATATTTAATGTGATTTAGGGCTGTGAAAATGACTTGTTTAACTGGCTCAGGCCTGGTTCAGACTGTGAAAATGGCCTGTTTAACTGGCTCAGGCCTGGTTCAGACTGTGAAAATGACTTGTTTAACTGGCTCAGGGCTGCTTCAGACTGTGAAAATGGCCAGTTTAACTGGCTCAAGGCTGGTTCAGACTGTGAAAATGGCCTGTTTAACTGGCTCAAGGCTGGTTCAGACTGTGAAAATGGCCTATTTAACTGGCTCAGGGCTGCTTCAGACTGTGAGGAGAATCTGGGAGAGCCTGCGGCTTAACTTATTTATTTTTGCTCCATTGGAGTGACTTTTTTGAGAATAATTTGAATTTATTTCAAACGTGCACAATAAAGTTTAATGTTTGAGGCTGAACATTAAAATAAGGTCTTTCTAACCTAACTAATTGTGCCCTATCAAACAATTATAACATCTAATCAGGTGTTAGTAAGTTCAGATGGACACACTCTGATGGGAAAAAAGACCTTGTCAAGAAACAACATTTTTAACCTATGTTTCTTTAAAAATCCACATAACCCTGCCCTTTTGGCAACTCCTTGGGCAGCTGATAGTGGGGGATAGTGAATGGTTCACATGGTTCATCCAACCACATGTCTCCAAGTCGGTCGATACTTTTCACACTGCTCATCCAAAATGGAAACCTTTAGTCAGCTAATGTGCGGGATGATTACGCTCACCAACTATACTTCCGCTTTGAATTTACAGGCGTCCAATCTGCACACAGAGTCACTTAAGATCGACATGGTAAGGTAGAACATGCAAGTTGTCTGTTATTAGCGCTATGCTAATTTGCACTGCCTCATACTGGGCTCCAGGCAGAGTTGGATAGCTATGGTGACTTTTTGAACTCGTGGCCAACTAATTTATCAGAACATCCTACATTACTACACTACACTACACTAAGTTCAAAATAAAAAATATGACCTCGCCTAAACCAACACCAATGTCCCAGTTTGGGTACTAGACCCTCTAAGGAGAATACATTATTATATGATTGGGACATTGTATAAATGCATAAAATATATATAAAATGTGTGATGAGTATATGTCTGGTATCCAACAAAAATGAAGGAAGCAAAACACAAAAGTATTTAGTTGGTTAGGAGCTGTGGTAAGTCACTAAATTTAGCCTAATACCTTCCAGCATAATAGCTGCTGCTGTTGTTGTACACTGGGATCTGTCATAAATAATGTAAAGATTACAGCAATGGTTTTCAACCCTCTCCTCAGGGTACACCATACATTCCACAGTTTAGCTGTAGCCACTGAGCTAGCACACCTGTTTCAATTCATCTTCTAATGATGAGGCCCTTGATTAGTGAATCCGGTGAGCTAGTTCAGTGGCTACAGCTAAACTGTGGAACGTCTGGGGTGCCCCGAGGAGGGGGTTGAGAACCACTGGATTACAGGATCATTGGTAATGATGTCATTTCTCGCTGTGCAAGAACATGATGATTTAATTCTTATAAAAACAACACATCTAAGGGAAAGGTTAAAATGAATGTCACTTCCTTCTCATCTCTGTTCAGAAGCTCCAGTATGCGGGGCACATTCTACGAATAGAGTGGAATTCATGTCCCATCTCCTTTTTAAAAGTTATTTAAAGCAAAATAGTAAAATGTTTTACATTAAATGTGAATAGTGATATTAATTCTAATGTGACCTCAAATATTGGTGGCTAAATATACTTTTTTAAATAAACATTAAACATGCACACATTGGCTCTACCCCCTTTACATTGATGATTTTTTGTCTGTCCGAACTCACTGACATTGAACTTCTACGTAAAATATATTTAATAGAATCTTCCTTTAATGTAGCAATTGCAATATATTGTTTACAAGTGCTATGTTTATATTAATAATTTATTGTATTTATTAAAGTAACATTAATACATGTCCAACATTTTACATGCTGTTACCAAAATACTATCCCTCCCAATAATAAATTGAACATTCCATAATTCAGATATTAACATGAATATTAATCATCAATATACTTTCTATGGCCATGCAACAAGTAATTAACCTTTTTTCATTTTCTCTTTTTTCACAGAAATTATAGAGTTGTCTGCTTTCGTCAACCTCAAAGATTCAATCCTGGTACCAACATTTCTGTTCGAAAATATATATGAATATAGTTTTACTTTTATTCATGGAAAATATATGCTTATCAATAACAAGCATGCAACATGCTAACCCCTCCAGTGTAATTGCTAAATCTGCAACCTTGTTACTTGCAACCAAGTGTTACTTTTTTTGGGAAACAGGGTTGTGTTGTAGTAACAGGGTTGCTAATCACACAGTTTTTGAATGGGAACACCTGTATTCATATAATTTTAGGACATTTATAGGAATAGCTTTAACAAAAATAAATAAATATTGAAAAGAACAGTTATTTTTCATTGACAGTATTAGGCTTCATGACTCATTTAAAAAGTATAGCATGTAAATCATGCTCAGATGGTAGGCTACATTGGGTAAAAAGGGCAAGTGGGCATTAAAAGTAATGGGTTTGCTAGTCTACAGTGTTGCTTGAAAGTTAGTGACCCTAACTTTGTCTATAGTTCTGCATAAATATGACCTAAAACATCAGCAGATTTTCACTGATGGTCTACGCATACATAAAAAGATAAAGAGAACCCAATTAAACAAATGAGAATTATTATACCTGGCCTTTTATTCATTGAGGACAATGATCCATTATTACATATCTGTGAGTGTCAAAAGTATGTAAACCTCTAAGATAATCAGATAATTTGAAGGTGAAATTAGAGTCAGGTGTTCTTAATCAGTCGGATGACAAACAGGTGTGAGTGGACACCTTGTTTTATTTAAAGAACAGGGATCTACCAGTCTAATTTACACTACACGTAAGTTGTGTAAGGAGATTTCTGAGGATCTCAGAAAAATTGTTGTTGATGCTCATCAGCCGGGAAAAGGTTACAAACACACTGGTATCATCTAATCTACAAGTGTCTCCTTGGCAAAACCCCACCTTACCTGAGATCATTAATCTCCAGAGCAACACCCTCTCTCAATCTGCATTCAAGCAGGTTTATAACTCTGGTTGCCACTAAAGCCCGCACCTCCTTTGGTCGTTTCTCCTTCCAATTCTCTGCTGCTAATGATTGGAATTTTCTACAAAAATCCCTGAAACTTGATTCTATTGTCCCGCTAACCACCTTCAAAGCACTACTAACCAATCTACTGTCAGACCATTGCACATGTTAATCCCACCCTACCATCTTCTGTCATTATGCACTTTGCACAATCTGACCAGCATAGCTGTCTCTGTATATTTGGCACATTCCACCTCCCATAGTCCCGGTCATTATGCCACTTACCATAGAGTTATTCACGCACAGCCACTTTGTACCTCTACAATTGTACCCATCTACCTCAGCCCCTACTCTTCTTTTTTTTTCTCTTATTATAACTGTCTGTATTGCACAGCGCCAAGCGACTGTATTCACCAACCATCTACCTCCTTGTATCGACATCTGTTGCACTACTTGTACAAATGCCTTATTGTTCGACCTGCACACTGTATTATTTATTGTACATTCACTGTTTTATTCTCTGTTTTTACTATTTATTGTGCACTCCTTGTCTTGTAATTTTTATGTGTAACTTCTTGTTGTTTGTACCTGTTATGTCGACGCTTTTATCTTGGCCAGGTTGCCAATAAAAAAACAAAACAACAAACATTTCTGAAGTGTTTGGACTCCACCAATCCACAGTCAAACAGATTGTGTACAAATGGACAACACTGAAGATCTCGCAGCACTTTTCGAAAATTCACAGCACTTTTTAATATCTTGGGGCACTTTTCAAAATCTCGCAGAGCATTTTGAACCTTCGCAGCACTTTTTGAAATCTCACAGTGCTTTTAAAAATGCTGCTGTACTTTTCAAAACTTTGCAGCACTTTTCAAAATCTCGAAGTGCTTTTTCAAATCTCGCAATTATATTTTCAAAACTTTATAACAGTTTTCAAAATCTCACAGTGTTTTTTCATATCTCGCAGGGCTTTTTGAAACTTTGTAACACTTTTTGAAATCTTGCAGTGCTTTTAAAAATTTTGCTGAACTTTTTAAAATCTTGCAGGTCTTTTTGAAACTTTGTAGCACTTTTCAAAATTTTACAGCACTTTTCAAAATTTGCAGTGCTTTTTGAAATCTTACAGCGCTTTTCAAAACGTTCTAGCACTTTTTCAAAACTTTGATTTTACATTATCACTGATAATTATTGACCCTTAGGTCTTAAAGAGTATCAGATTAATGAACACTAACAGAAATGTTGTGAAATATCATTTTGCAGCACTTTTCAAAACTTTGCAGCAGTTTTCAAAATATTGCAGAGCTTTTTCAAATCTTGCAGCACATTTTGAAACTTTATTTTTTTTCAAAACATCGTAGCACTTTTGAAATCTCACAATGATATTTTTGAAACGTCTCAGCACTTCAGTACTTCGTAGCACTTTTTGAAGTTTTGCAAGGCTTTTCAAAACTTTGTAGCACTTTTCTAAATCTCACAGTGCTTTTTTAGATATTGTAGGGCTTTTTGAAACTTCGCAGCACTTTTTGAAATCTAATAGCACTTTTGGTATCTCGCAGCCCTGTTCTCAAAATGCTTTTTGAAATCTTGCAGCGGTTTCGGAAACATTTCAGCAGTATTTACTACTTTGTAGCAGTTTTCAAAATCTTGCAGCGCTTTTTGAAATCTTGCAGCACTTTTCGAAATTCCAAAGCACTTTTTGAAATCTCGCAGCGCTTTTTGAAATCTTGAGCTTATGTCTATGCTTTGGAATTATCAATGGTTGTTACAGACAAGCACATCAAATGTCAAGATCGATTAATTTATGTTCAGTCTCGTTATAAAAAGAGTTGCATAGCCTTGTAAAGAAAATAGTTGCCATTTTTGTTTGCCTAGCCAGCAAAATTGATGCATGTTTTGTTTTAACTCTATAAATGTTGTACATGCGCAAAAGGCCATAGATGTGTTTAATAGTTAACTAATTAGCCATCTAAATGTCTGGTTATTTTTTCAGGCTAAAGAAATAGTTTGGCAATACATGTGCTATGGCTGCAATCTGAAAGCAATGAGCCATGAATTTGACTAGCCATGAATGGAGGCTGTAATAATAAAATTTTCTCAAGCTGTGTCACTTCATATTGAGGATTTGCTACATCTGTAACAATGTTTTGATGGGTCTTGAAGTATGTTTACCCTATAGAGCCTAATTAGACCTATCCTATCTGATCATCAACTATAAGCATACACTGAACCTATTTATGGTTGAAAAAAGGGACATTCATTGAAGTGTTTTATAGTTTCAGAACAGTGTGTGTGAGTATGTGTGTGTGATGGGGATCTGTCCTAAAGAGAGTGTAACTGTAAAACAAGAGATTATGGTTATGTTGACCACGTTTCCTGATGTTATCACTTTCCCAGCCTCACTTTCTCTCTTGAAGTAGGGATGCACCGATTTCGATACTGGGATCGTAAATGTGTCCAATATGGCAAAAAATGCAGGATCAGGTATTTGCATATGGAGTCTGATACCATGATCCAATACCGTGTCTTAATGAGGTGCAGTAAACACTAGAGTTGTTGTTGTGACTGGCCGTTCAGAACAAAAACAGAGTTAACCATTATTGTACATGTGTCCTTACTACATTAACAAGAAATAGTGGTCTAAGTATGTTTCCAGGAAAATTAGGCTACATAGAAAATGGCTACAATCTGTTTTAAGCGGTGGTGCTATAAAAATCTTACATGTACATGTATTTCCTCAGCTACAGTATTATCCTAAGAAAGGTTTACATGTTAAGGCACCATGTTAACTTTACCGTGACAAATTACCAACTGACAGCATCAAAGGTAAAAAAAGACAGAAAATTTACTGAAATTAATTGTTCTCTCTATCCAACCAGGGTGGGATTTTTGACATAGACTAGAATGTAACCAATCTACTAGCCATAGTGGCGAGTGGATTGTAAACCATATAATACATTTTATTATTTCTTGTTATTTCAAGCATTTCATGTCTTGTATTTGACAAAAATGAAATGCTTGTCAAGGTGCATGTAAAGCAGAGCTAGTCAGTGAGAAATCCAGCCTGCAGTGTTATAGACGTATAGGCCCTCATTTATCAAAAGTGCGTAGAACCCAGTGTAGATCTGAGCGCAGAAATCATCTAACGACAAGACTCACGTGTGATTTACAAAACATTAATATCACTCCAATTCCAGCATAAGAATGAACGGGTGTTGATAAATCAGACGGTTGAAATCAATCGTAATTTAAATATCACGCCCACATATATGCATGGGTTAGAGGCCTCGCCCTTAGAATATTCGCCATGGATAATCGACATCCGGCAAAGAAAAGGAATTTCTCTGAGATAGAAATAGAAATGCTCAGTTCTCTGGTGCAGGCCAACTGCTTGGTTTTATTGGGAAGCTTAAAATCAGGTATCGATTGGTATAGTAAAATGTGGTGTTGAGGTTAATGCTACAGTCATTGAAAGCGATTATCGAGAACATAAAGTGCATTTCATATAAATGAATTATTTTTACTGAACATTCCACGTTGTATTTTTTTTAAGTAGCTTTCTTACCCAAGAGAGCACTTACTATATTAGAAGATCAGAATAAGATCCTGTCTCCTTCGTAGAGCCCCCAATGGTGGCTGTTGTGGCCACTGATCTTCATTAAATGGCACCGTTCTCCAGCGCAATATCGTGGAGAACCCTGCATGCCATAATTATGTTGCAGACCTGCTCTGGGGTGTATAGCAGTCCCCCACCCCACCCCGCTTACCCAAGACAGAGCAGCCTGCCCTTGAGCAAACCTATACATTACTCCACTGTGGTTTTTGTGCGTGTGTGCACACTGTTGAACCTGCGTTCCTGCTTGTTTGGGGATGTGCAAGGGGTGTTATAAGGTACTCAGTCAGGGCATAACCTTTGTCACCTAAAGAAATCACTTCCAAACGTTTCACCAAACTATTATAATAATTGTACAAGGGCGTAACTCACCGAGGAGATGACTCCAGCCATGCAGTGGACCCTCCTGTAGCCTTGTTCCAACGCTGCAGTTTAAAAAAATAAGAGTTGCGCGTCCCACCCGGCCACTAGGCTACCATATTCAGAACAAACATCCTGGCATCACATATGATCTAAATGTTGATTGAATTAAGTTTTGGCGATTGATAAATGCGTAATTATTCATGAATGGTGGCTACAGATGCAGTATAATCAATTGCCCCAATCACATTTGGAAACCCAGCAATCTCGTAAAATTGTCTTTTAATCATAGTTTTCTGAGCATCATCATATGGAAATTAAATATACCAGAAAGGGACCTCATAGCCGCCAAACCTGCTGGCATACTTCAACTATTGTTGGCTGTGATATACCAGACCTGTCCCTGATCTCCTGCTGAAATGTCCCGGTGTAGAGAGCGCGCATTACTAACCGAGCCAGATCTGCCATCGCTTCGACTTCAGGACTGCCAAAGCGCTTGTTTAAATAGGCGACTGAATAAACACTTCACGAATCACATACAAATCTAACGTAATGTTTGCCTAATTTCAGCCCTCACGTTCTAGGCCACCTCGAAGTGAAAGGGAAAAAATATACCACTTAGTAATAGTAAAGTGCTGTATAAAGCTATTTTGTAATTCTGAAATGTAACTTGCAATATGGGGGTTGCGATGCACAAACATTCATCAATGATCGCTGGTACAAGAATTCACTGAACTGGGTGGTTATACCATGAACACCGCTAGTCACACTGGATAACTTGCGTTCACGAGGTCAGACCAGACGTGAGATTTTATCACAGCCTACACTCACATTCAAATTGATTTCCTACGCAAAACACCTTGCTTTGCGTAGGAATCAGCGTACGCCTGTTTTAGGTTGCATGTTTCATAAATGAGGTCCATACATTTATGTGCTTTGAGCGGCTGGTGAAAACTCATATCTGCGCCGCCCTTCCGGACACCTTGGACCCCCTACAATTTGCATACCGCCCCAACAGATCTACAGACGATGCAATCGCACTGACGGCACACACCGCCCTCTCACATCTGGAAAAAGGGAACACATACGTGAGGATGCTGTTTGTGGACTACAGCTCAGCATTCAACACTATTGTTCCTGCTAAGCTCA
>JACXGM010037508.1:0-11084 GCA_016801145.1 Umbra pygmaea
TACTCAATACCATTAACATAAGCTCCTGCCACCTCTCCAAGACTAGCACCTTAATTAATCCCTTAGCCTCCTCTTTCCCCAACGGAACATCCAAGTCAAGCTGCCCCTGAATCAAAGCCAATTTGGCAAATTTATCCACCTCCTCGTTTCCTTCCACACCTACATGAGCCGGCACCCAGAGAAACCTTACAATCAACCCCATCTGTCGCAACATATAGTGGCTGTGTAAAACCTCATAAAACACCTCAGAGAAGCACCATAGTGTGTAATGAGATGATGACCCACCAAACCTTTTAATCCCCCTCTGTCAGACACAGCCTGTACTCGCTCGACCAACCCCAGATCTAAAACCGGTGCACAACTGGGGCGGTAACTACTGTGGGGCAATATTGTCTCCCGAGCAAACCAATCTCCCTTGCCAATACTCCTGAACTCCACCCAAAACTCATAGATGTAAATATTTCATGTTCACAGGACATCTCAAGGACTTTCCTTGTTGGATGTGAGACAGCATGTCCCTGAAGGTTCACCCAATATGTAACAGCTGACTTCCACCTGCAACGCCGCAACAGGAGATGTTCTTACCGCGCCACAACAGATTCTAAGGGCATGCGCCTGGAGTAAGTCAAGCTTCTTCAGATGACACTGAGCTGCTGAGCCAAACGCCACACTACCATAATCTAATGTAGACCTCAACAAAGCTATATACACGGTTTAATTTAATTTAATTTTAATTTAACCTTTATTTAACCAGGTAAGTTTTACTAAGAACAATTTCTTATTTACAGCAACGACCTGGGAGCAGTTAGGGTAAAGTGTCTTGCCCAAGGACACAACAACATTTGGCTCAGTCGGGAATCGAACTGGCAACATTCTGACTACAAGTCTGACTCCCTACCCACTGAGCCATCTGCGCCCACGGTCTTTAAAGCTACCCTATCAGCACCCCATGCCATTCCCGCCAGGCACCGTAAAACATTCAGTATCTTTTGTCCTATAATAATCACTTGATCAATATGGGCCTTCCATGTCAGACGACTGCCAAACCACATTCCCAAAAACCGAACCACATCTACCCTCTCCAGCTTCTTCCCATACAACTTGAGACCGACCTCTGCCCCGATCGACTGTCTAGTAAAAAACACTGTTTGTGTCTTCCCAATTGAAAACCCCACTTCAGAGACCACTTTTCCACTTCCCCTATTGAAACCTTCTATTGGTATATACCACATTCCTCCACCTTTTCCACAGTGCCCCATCTGCATATAACGACCTCCCAATATCAGGCCTCCCTGTCGAAAAAATATAATCAATCATTATAGAAAACAACAGTGGGCTGATGATACTTCCTTGGGGAATACCAGTCTCCACCTCATACCTCTCAGACAACACACTTCCACCCCTAACCTGAATTGACCTACCAAAGAGAAAGTCCTTCACTCAGTTAAAATCCCTCCATTTAATCCCCAAGCTATAGAGTTTAATAAGCAGGCCCTCCTTCCACATCATTTCGTATGCATTCTCCATATCAAAAAACACAGCAATGACCACCTCCTTATTAAACGGAGCCTTCCTGATATCTGCTTCTAGACACAGAACCGGATCCATAGTACCCCTACCCTTCCTAAACCCACTCTGGTCCTGAGACATTAAACCTCTCCTCTCCAAGACGTATGACAATCTGTCAGAAATCATCCTCTCCATGAGTTTACACACATGGGAGGTCAACGCTATAGGTCTATAGCTTGACAGAGCAGTCGGGTCCTTCCCTGGCTTCCGTATTGGCACCACAACCACACTCTTCCAACTCTCAGGTAACAGACCTTCAATCCATACCTTTTTAAAAAATCCTAAAACTATTTCCAAGGCACTTTCACTAAGATGAGCGATAATAACATAACACATTTCATCCAACCCTGGAGAAGTCAGACCAGATTTACCTACAGCTCTCTTCAGTTCCGCCAGTGTAAAGAGTGCACTCAATGGGCCCTATTTTAACGATCTGAAACGCAGGTATTAAACGCAAAATGCAAGTTACATTGTGGGAGGGTTCCGGGCGCTGTTGCTATTTTACCGGCGGGATAAATGATTATTGCGCCCGACGCAAATCTAAAATGGGTAGGTCTAAAGTAGCTTCATTAGTCAAAGGTGTGGTTTGGGCGTAACGTGCAATAAACCAATCAGAGCGTCATATCACATTCCCTTTAAGAGCAGGCGCACTTGTTCCAATGCGGATTGCTATTATAACGGTGATTTGCTATTGATTTTCCTTTTTACAAAATGTAAATACAGAAATGTCACAAGACATAGCCTACTTTCTGATGTTTTGGACTCACTCTCACTGAATCACAAGGTTATGAATGCATGGTAATATTTTTGCAATGTAGTCTAACATTAGACTGAGATATACTCTTCTGTCAAACAAGCTTTCCTCTCCCGTTCTGCATTTCTGGGCATTTAAGTTAAGTGCCAACGGCACATGCATTTCAACATCACGTCTCCTGAAGTCCTCTAATATTTCCTAATTAATGTCATCAACACATCCATGATTCATGGAAATGTTGCGTAAAACACAACAAGCCACAAAGAATGCTGCGACTTGAGTAGTGTAGTACCTGTTCTATCCAAACACCTGACGCGTATTTTCAGTGTGCCAAATGTTCGTTCAATTAGGCTACACTGCGTGTTTGTGTGTGTTTTTGATTAAACAGCATTTTACGCACTTGCTGGCATCATACACTGTGTCATCATTAACCATGTCTTTAACGGATAGCCGTTGTCCCCTTCACAGCCACCCATCCAAGGGGGATTCACCGCAAAGATGGCAGAGTTTGCCATAAATGAGTCATGGCTTGAGCCAGGGTAATTCATGGGCGATTTTACTATTAGCAACGGAAATCACTTGTATGTTGATTGCATGGGTTCCCTTGCGGTTGATGTATGCCTGTGCCAACATCTCTGCCTTCTCCCAATCTTCAGCCGCTATACAATCCCCATTCTTCAACACCGGCAACTCCAGTCCCGTCTAACGGCACTCATTCGTCATATCATCCGCCACACAGCTCCTACTGGGGTGGGCCCTACCAATAGTCCCACAAAATGCTCTCCAATGTTCTCTCTTCGCTACTCGAATAGTCCTCCTAACCACTGCTTGTGCCCGTTTATAAAGAATCAAGTGTTGGTAATTATGAGATTTCTTCAACACCCTGAACAACCTGTTCCGAGTCTTAACAGAATCGCCACATTTGTCAGTCCACCAAGGGATGGCTGGTCTTTGTCGTCTCCCCGATGCAATAGAAATCACTTGTCTTGCAGCTCCAATAATTGCATCCCTCACACCCTCATTGACTGTGTCAACGTCCTCACTCATATTTATACCACTCAGCCGCTGCTCACTCACTGTCCGAAACAGAATCCAATCTGCTTTCCCAAACAACCATTTCCTCACGCCAAATCCTGCAACCTCACCTACCCTCATCCCCACCTTACACACAATTGGGTAGTGATCACTTCCTACTGTGGACTCCCCTCACACATCCCAACTACACCTTCCTGCCAAAGAGTTAGATACCAGAGTCAGATCTATAGCACCTTCATTTCCCGTTACGGAACTATATCTAGTACCCCTACCATCATTCAAACACACCAAATCCTTCTCCTCCAGTAGGGCCTCAACCACCTTCCCATTCACATCCAACCTCAACCCCCCCCATAAAGGACTGTGCACATTAAAATCCCCACACCACACCACGCTCCCACTCTCCTGGCCTTCTACACCCTCTAAATCCTGTAAGGCCAATCTCTTACATGGATTATAGAAGTTCACAACCACCAGTCTCTTCCCACCTAACCAAACTTCCACCACCACGTATTCCTGCACAACACCCTTTCCCACACCCCAAAATGGAATCCCCTGTTTTACAAAAGTTGCACATCCTCCCCCACCCCCCTGTAGCCCTGTCCCTACGAATTGACTCATACCCAGAAATCACAAAATCTAATTTAGGCATCAGCCATGTCTCCTGTATACACACTACATCCGGTGAAATTGGTAGGTCCACCATAAATTTCTTTAGTTCTTGCCCATTTGCCATCAGACTTCTCGCATTAAATTGAAGGATCAAACCCATACTGTACATTAACCCAGACATGACTCCTGACTGGACTGGTCCTCACAAAGATTGAAGTCCTGAAGAACACTTTCCCAGGTCAGGTCCGTAACCCCAAGATACCTACCCGCCATCTTCACTACTATCTTTATCTTCTCAGTCTTAGAATTCACTCCCCAAGTACAATTTATAGCTGCAGTTACAAAAGTAACAACTTTCCTCAGATCCCTCATTCGCACGTCCTCCTCCAGTTGCAGATCTCCCTCCTGCACTCCACTCTCTACTACTCTCCCTTCACTAACCTTACTTCTATCCACCACAGAGACCTTCCGACGGTCCACTTGTCCCTCCGCATGAACTACCTTAACTGCGTCTGCATAAGACAGGTCTCGCTCAGCCCTCACCCGCTGCGCGGCCAGCTGTTTCTTCACTGCTGAACATCCCCCATAAGCCACACTATGAGAGCCTCCACAGTTACAGCACTTTACAGCCCTTTACGGTTCCCCTTCACCACACTCCCCATATGCATGGTCACCCCCACATTTAGCACACCTCCTTTTGCCCCTACAAACATTTGCCACATGTCCAAACCTATGACACTTAAAACACCTCAAAGGTTTAGGCACATACGCCCTCACAAAATATCTCAGATACCCCAACATAACCCTTTCAGGCAGGACCACGTCCTTAAAGCATAGCAAAATCGACAGACTATCCATTCTCACCCCATCACGTACCATCTGGAGTCGCTTGGCTTCTATCAGGCTCCATCCTGTCAGAAGATTCTCTATATCAGCAATACTAACCGATTCAGGCACCCCCATAATCACTCCCTTCGTCCACTGCTGCCCGCTGCCATCTGGTCTACTACTTTCCACCAGTTTAGTACATACTTGCTTAAGTTTCAGGCCGTTATCACATTGATTCACATCCAAACACGTCACCACCAAACTACCATCTCCAAGTACTTTAGCACACATAACCTCCCCTAATTTATTCTTCAGTTCAGTAGTCAACGCCATAGGATTAAGCGAACGAACTCCATTCACATCCTTAAACTTGATTAAAACCTTGAACTCACCGTTTCTGTCTACAACACTACTAACCGAACTACCATCACCACCACTCCCACCCGACGAGACCAGTAAAGAAACTTTACGTTTCTTAGGCCCTTTACCTCGCTTCTTTTTCCTACTACTACTACTACTACTACTACTACTAAACTCCATTCCACCCCCTTCCTCATCTGAGTCTCTAGCCCGCTGATCCATCGCCGCTCCAGTCACAGTTATTTATTAAAATAACTTTTGTGTATTTCGGCCGACGACATCAACCAGCTAACTGTTCCTTGTAAACCTCAGAGTCCGGGAACAAAAACTAAACACAGAAAGGACATTGAAAGGGGCAGAACTAAAACCTGGAATGGATTAACTAACAAGGCATAAACACACTAGGCTACACGTGTACAGAGGAAGCGTTACAGATGCGTTAGGAGAGGGAGTTTATTTTGAGACCCAAATATTCCATACATTGCGTGGGTTTTACTCGGCTCTTTGCCCAGTTTATGTTGAACCCCAAATCCCTAAGATGATTTGTCACCGCAATGGAATCTCTAACTGCCTGCTCCCGGGAGTTGTAGCAGCATATTTGTATGAAAATATACTGATACCGCTGTTCCTCAATGGAGACAGTGCTGCTTCCACACACTTGGTAAACATCCTCTCTGCTAACAACAGTCCGAATGGGATGGCTTGGTATTCGTAAGCTCTGCCCTGATATGCAAACCTGCGAAATGTCCTGTTTGTGGGATAAATGGCGATGTGGAAATACACATCTGAAAGATCTATCGTCACAAACCAATCCCCCGAACAGATTAAATGACAGAGCACTTTGTGTGTTAACATCCTGAACGTGTATTTTCGTAGGTGTCTGTTAAACTCACAGAGATCTAAAATCGGGCAGTGACAAGCTCCCTTTCTTGGAAATGAGGAAATAGCAAGAATAAATCCCCTGATGAGTTTCCTTTCTTGGCATTGAAACTAACACACCGTTGAATCTGGGTGGTTACATAGCAAACTGTAGCCTGTTCCCCCGTAAAAACCGTAGTCAAAACCCATGGGTGAACTGTGCATGCTTGCCACCGGTCTGCCCAGGCAGAGAGGGGGCTCCTGGTGTTGCACTGCAGTGACGTCAACTCTTGCCTGGCGGGAGCGGTCTGCCCTGGGAGGAGCGTGGGCTCCTCCTGCAGGTACCTGATAGTTCAGTTTTATTTTGGATTTTATTTGTCTTGTTTTGAGGGGAGCATTTCACCCTTGGCTCTGTTTCTGGATGCAGGCTTTATTTGTTGCCTTTTTGAACTTGGTAAAAGTGCTTGGTGACACTGGGAAACTTTTTGCCCCATGACTCTCTTCCACTTGTGTAAGGAGAGAGAGAAACTGAGAGGGGGTTCCTGGAGAACGGTGAAAAACTAGGGCCAGTGAACCACAAACCTTGGTGCTCTTTTCTACCTCTCAAACATTCCTCCTCTTCCTAGGAGGGGTGGAGGGAGAAGCTGGGGGGGTTAGACCGGCCGCGTCTTCTTCCCCTCTCCGGGCTCATGCTGTCACCACTGCGAAGGAGTGTTTCCCCCATGGATTGGGGTTGTCTGACCGAGACTGTTGGCTAGACTGTTGACCATCAACTTGTCTCTGTGGCCTTGCAGCCCCGTGCTTCCCCTTCGCTGATGCTACAGCAAAACCACCCCCCCATTTTTGGGGCAGGCAGAGATCAAAAGCTTCACCCTCCTGTTTTCTGAGAGTGCTGGCCTCTCTCATTTTCTCCAGAGCAGGACCAAACAGGCCTTTGGTTAGGTCATATGTTGCGCTAATGACTTCTGCCTTTGCGTCTTACTCAGGCCCGAGAGGTTCAGCCACAAGGCCCTCTCAACTGTGACGCAAAGGCGATGGCAATAACGGTCAAAAACAGCCCACAGACCACCTCCAAAGACCTACAACCTCATCTTGCTGCAAATGGTGTCACTGTGCATCGATCTTCAATTCAGCTAACTTTGCACAAGGAGAAGAAGTACGGGATAGTGACGCGGAAGGCGGCTATTCTGCACACACGCCACAAACAGAGTCGCATTTGGACAAGCCAGCTTCATTTTGAAAGGAGATGCTGTGGACTGATGAAACAAAGATGGAGTTATTTGGTCTAAACAAGTGGCATTACACATGGCGGCAAAAGAACACAGCATTCAAACAAAGACAAACACTAGCTACCCACGGTAAAACTTGGTGGAGGTTCCATCATGCTGTGGGGCTGTGTGGTCAGTGCCGGTACTGGAAATCTTGTTAAAGTTGAGGGTTGCATGGATTCCACTCAATATCAGCAGATACTTCAGAATAATGTAGAGGAATCAGTCACAAAGTTAAAGTTACGCCGAGGCTGGAGGTTTCAACAAGACAACCCAAAACACTGCTCAAAATCTACTCTGGCATTTATGCAGAGAAACAAAAACAATGTTATGGAATGGCCATCCCAGTCCCCAGACCTGAATACGTTGAAGATCTGTGGGATGATTTGAAGTGGGCTGTCCATCCTCAGCAACCATCAAACCTAACTGAACTGGAAATGTTTTGCAAGGAGGAATGGTACAAAATACCTTCATCCAGAATCCAGACACTCATTGCAGGCTATCAGAGAATCTAGAGGCTGTTATTTCAGCTAAAGAAGGCTCAACTAAATATTGATATTTCTGTTGGGGTGCCCAAATCTATGCACCTGTCTAATTTCGTTTTAATGCATATTGCACATTTTCTGTTCATCCAATAAACCTCATTTCACTCCTGAAATATTACTGTGTCCTTCATTTATTTTATAGATCAAAATGAAATTGCTGATCCAAACACCCAATTATTTATAAATGAAAATAATGGATATTGTCAGGGGTGCCTAAACTTTTGGATGACTGTATACTATAAACGTATATTTATTTAAATAAAATAAAAGTGCTTAGATATTGCAAGACTATATATATATATTAGAATTTACATTTTAATTTGAAATATACTGTAGTTTGGCCCTGCAACTATAGTGTGGATCCAACATTACCACAATGATAACATGAATACAATGCTAATTACTACATTGGAGCCAAATTTAAAATAGTTGAAAAACAATTACCGATTTCCACATCTCATTCTTGCTCTTGTTACAGTCTCCGCTGCCTGGAAGATCCACCAGTACAACATGCTCCAGTAGGTCTTTAGAGTTTGGCACCTTGATGGTTACACACTTCACAATCGGCCAGTATCGTCTTGTAGTGGCACTCGTGTCACTTCGTGTAAAAGAATTTAGGTTTTCAGAGAGTTCTTCAGCCTGCAATTTTAATGAGGCATCACATTACATGCAAAGTGACAGTATACTGTATACAGACCTGAATAACTGAGTGGATAAATGAGTGGAGGAATATAAACAAATGCAGATGCAGTAAGAGCCATTTTCCTGATATGGTTTGGGTCCACTTTTTCCATATTTTTGACCCAGTAGATTTGGTCTAATTTTCAGAAGACCCATAATAAAGTAGTAAAAGAACAAAATTTCATGACTGGTGTTTGTGACAAAGAAGTATGTGCTCCAATGATTCCATCACAGGAAAATAAGAGTTGTAGTAATTATTGGACACACAAACTGCCATGACATACATGTTCTATACAAGTGTACAGGATACTGTAGATGTATTTATACAGGACTGTGTAAAAGTCTTAAGGAACCCTAGGGTTTTCTAACAAAGACTTAATAGTAAATGTGATTATTTTCTGTGCATTAATGTGTCAGTACAGCAATGTTAAGACTTCCAAACACTAATTTTGGTTACAGAGAATTATTTGGATGTTGATAAAGACCTGATTACCTTGTAGACATGTAACAAACAGTTGCTAATGATCAATGGCATAATTTGTTTTTAATGACAATGATTTGACTGAAACAGAAATGGGTATAGAAGGAATAAAATTGTCAAAGGACAACCAAACTAAAATGTAAGGGAAGAAACATGCAGTTTTGTGCTTTTGCTTTGTTTTTGACCATTTGCTGCTCTTTAGTATTTTTGTTTTTCTTTTCATTTTTTAAGCCTCTTTTACTTAATGGCTTTTTACGTGTGCCTAAGACTACTTCCACACAGTACTGTATAAAACAACATATGTTTTAGGGCCTGAAAAGTTTAATAAAATGCTGCTAAAATACGAAACAAATTAAATGGTGGTAAAAGTAACTTACTGTGTCACAATGCATCAGTTTTTTGCACTGATTTCTAAACTCTGGAATTTCCAAGAAGAGCTGATCAAATAACTCTTCTATACCTGAATCATTACTTCCAAACAAAGCAATTCTCTTGTCCTTAATGTCTTGTTTTTTTTCAGCATCTTCTGACTCCAAAGAATGGTGGTGGGGAAAAAGATCATTCCTCAACTCCTAAAAAATACAGACACATTTGTAATAAGTACTGTTTATACTGCACCGAAAGCCTTCTGAATGCATGTATTTTTTGGATAACAATTTACATTAGTCATGTCAGGGAACTGTCTTTTTAAATGCATGTGCCTCTGGGCCATGGAGATATACAGTTGTGCTCATAAGCAGAAATAGTTAAATGTCTGCATTGATTTTGACAATATGACTGTACATGCAAAGAATCTGATAGTTATCATATGAAGCCATTAATTATCACATAGTTGTGTGGCTCCTTTGTAAATCATACTGATAACAGAAATCACCCAAATGGCCCTGATCAAAAGTTTACATACCCTTGAATATGTGGCCTTGTTACAGAAACACAAGGTGACACACACAGGTCAAAATGGCAACTAAAGTTTAATTTCCCACATCTGAGGCATTTGAATTTGCAATTAGTGTCTGTGTATGTTACAATCTAGCTCCCGTAGGAGGGGGACATGACACCCTACTGCTCAGAAAACCCAGCTGGTCAGCAAAAGAGGTATGGGGTCGAGGGTGCGAGTAAGGACACAGACACAAGTAAATATACCTTTTCACAAAGGGCTTTATTTGCCAAGGTAAATAATATTAATAATAAATTATATGTTTGGGAGGAGAGGCTGAGCTAACCCAAAGAAAAGAAATTATACAAAATTCACCCCTAACCTGTACTAAGCCTAACACACAAAACTCTAAAACTAACTGGCACACGATCAAGGTGCCCTAACCAAAGTACAGGGCGTGGGCGCTCAGATCTAACCTAGTGTGTTCTAGACAAGGGAGTTACCCTACGGGTGGTGTAAGGCCAGGCTGTCTTGCCTGACACTCCCCAAAAGTGCCTCCTCTCCCCCACTGGGAACACAAAACAGAAGCAAATGGTTAATTCAAAATGTACACCAAACAAATACTAACTCACTAAACACACACTCAAATAGGCCTACCACTCACTCTAAACAAACAAAGCTCTCTCCCAACACTACAACACACAATGCTCCAAAACTAAGGGCTAGATTTATCAAGCCGTTTGCGCCTGTTTTCAGGCGCTAATTGGTCGCAAAGACGGACGTAACCAATGCAGGCTATTTACTAACCAGGCGCACTTGGGTAAAATCGCAGATTGCGTGCCACATGAGCGACAAGAGACAAGTTGCGCTTTCAATATGCGTTCGTGGGAGGGTCATGGGGAAAGTGGGAGTTCCACCCAAAAAGGTGGGAGGATACGGTAAAGTGCGCCTAATTATATATTCCGTGGTATTTACAAAGACTGCCAGTAAGAGCGCGCCTCTATTCTGCGGGGGGAATTTACATATTAAAGATATAGGCTGAACATATATGCCAAACAACGCCAACTGAACAGTATTACAAACCACACATACCTTCATTCTCATTCACCTCTTCAGTAGTAGTTCGCGTGTCTATTTCTGGTGGACCTGAACCGGTTCTCCTCGATTGTGCCCGGTTGTACGCAACCTTCTCTTTTGTTCTTGCCACCGTTTTTTT